>PVKV010023765.1:0-32693 GCA_004027835.1 Alouatta palliata
GGGAGGGACAGCAGGGGGTGGGGAGTTGGGGAGGGATAGCATGGGGAGAAATACCAGATATAGGTGATGGGGAGGAAGGCAGCAAATCACACTGCCATGTGTGTTCCTATGTAACAATCTTGCATGTTCTTCACATGTACCCCCAAACCTAAAATGCAATAAAAAGTATATATAAAAAAAAAAAAAAAAAAAAAAAAGAGGAGCTGAGAAATGTAGTCTAGCTAGGTGCCAGGAAAGAGAGGCAGTGGATTTTGTTGATTACTTACAACACAACCTCTGTTCTGATTTTTTTTAACTCTACAAATTAGACATTTTAAATACAGAATTACAAACACTGTTTGTTTAGATTTCCCTACCTGTTTACTAAGATCCTTGCTCATTCGCTTCTTAATCTTAGACTTTCTGTACTAGCCACAATAGGCAGGTTAGGTTGAGGCAATAAATTAACCTGAAATCTCGGGATTCACAATCAAAAATGTATTTTTCACTCATATCACATGTCAAACAAGGCTGGTGCTCCTCAGTGTCAGTCAGGCACCCAAGCCAATGAAGACTCTATCATACTATCCTAGGATTACATGTGCCACCAGTCCCATAAGCCCCTTCCTCTCATGGCTCATTAGTCAGAACCTGTAGTATGGTCTCCATCTGGCTGCAGTGACCTCCCAGGGGAAATGGGAGTTGAGGGGTGAACACACAGTATGTCTCTGCCACACTTCCTTTCTGGTTTCATTTTTTCCTTTCCTTTAGAAATATTCTCTGAAGGCCAGGTGTGGTGGCTCATGCATGTAATCCCAGCACTTTGCGAAGTTGAGGCGGGTGGATCATTTGAGGTCAGAAGCTCAAGACCAGCCTGGCCAACATGGTGAAACCCCGTCTCTACTAAAAATACAAAAATTAGCGGGGTGTGGTGGCAGGTGCCTGTAATCCCAGCTACTCGGGAGGCTGAGGCATGAGAATGGCTTTAACTGAACCCAGGAGGCAGAAGTTGCAGTGAGCCAAGTTGTGCCACTGAACTCCAGCCTGGGCAATAGAGCAAGACTCAGTCTCCTCCCCCCGCCAAAAAAAGAAATATTCTCTGAAAAATGTCTGTTGTTTGTAAGCACTCTTGTTTCTCTGAATATATTCTTATTTATCTTCATTACTTAAATAGAGAAAATTTTGTTGGACTCACAATTACATGTTAGTTGTTATTGTCTCTTAATACCTTGAAAATGTTATTCAGTTATTTTTCCACTTGCATTGGGTGTCTAGAAGTTATAAGACATTGTACTCTTTTTTTCCTGTAACTTTTTAGTTTACAAATCTTTACCACAATAGATATGTATGTCTTATTAATTATATTTGGAACTCAGTGGACCTTTTTGAAAATTAAAGTTTTATCCTCAGTTCAGTGAACTGGTAGTCCATTATTTGGACATTATTTCTCATCTGTTCTGTTTTGTCCCCTAGTAATTATGTTATTCACACATTAGGTATCCCAGATCTCGCTTCCGTATCTCATATTATTTTGCTCACATTTTCCATTTCTTTGCAAATTTTTTTCTGCATTGGTGTTTACTTCTTCAATCTGATTGTCTGACTGCTGCTAATTCCTACTGTTTAACTGTATCCCTCTAATATTCATGTGTTGAAATGCTAACCCTCAATGTCATGGTATTTGGAGATGAGGGCTTTGAGTGATAATTGGGCATGGGTGTTAAGATGAGGTCATGAGAACAGAGCCCCCTTATGACGGGATAAGTGCACTTATAAGAAAAGGAAGAAAGACCAGCTCTTTCTCTCATTTCTGCTCCTTCTATTTGTAAGTACACAGGAAGAGGTCCACGTGTAATTCAGGAAGATAGCCTTCACCAGAACCTAACCATGCTGGCATTCTTATCTCAGACTTGCAGTCTCCAGAGCTGTAAGACAGTAAATCTCAGTTGTTTAAGCAATGGGGTATTTTATTATATAATATTATAAATAATATTATATAATAAAATAATATAATTATTATTTAGTATTTTATTAGCCTACATGACTAATACACTTACTATGTTGTCATTCTTTAAACCTATCACATCCCTTCTCTCTTTCTTCTCACTAAGGGCAACTCACCATACTTTTCTGAGCATAAAAACTATCAGAGAGAATTTCTTCCCTTTAGGACAAAATCTTTGTGCAAGTTACTCTGCTACACCTGTTTTTTTCACTTTTGTCCCTATTTCAGTGGCCAAAATTTCATTTGTGCTATAAATTCTAATACCTCCCCATATTTGTTATTCTTTTTCTGTTATCATTAATTTTTCTCTGTTCTGGGATACCAACATACTATGGTAGGAAGAAATATAGTAGTAGTTCTGGAGTCAGACTATGTGGATTCAAAAGCTTAGTTGCCAATTTCTAGCCATGTGACCTTATAAAATTACATTTGCTAAATATAATTCTCATCTAATAAGTACTAATACTAGTACTTACCTCTTAATATTGTTGAGTAAATAATTTATTAATCTTAAGCAATGGACATAGTGCCTGACACATAGCACTCAATAAAGCTTAACATTGATTTAGTCAATTTTCACACTACTGGTAAAGACATACCCAAGACTGGGCAACTTACAAAAGAAAGAGGTTTAAGTGGACTTACAATCCCACATGGCTGGGAAAACCTCATAATCATGACAGAAGGCAAGAAGGAACAAGTCATATCTTCCATGAATGAGAGGCAGGCAAAGAGAGAGAGCTTGTGCAGGGGAACTTCTCTTTTTAAAACATTCAGATCTCGTGAGACTTATTCACTATCACGAGAACAGCACAGAAGAGACATCCCCCATGATTCAATTACCTCCCACTTGATCCTTCCCACAAAACATGGGAATTCAAGATGAGATTTGGGTGGGTACACAGCTAAACCATATCATTCTACCCCTGGCCCCTCCCAAATCTCAAGTTCTTCATTTCAAAACCAATCATGCCTTTCCAATAGTCCCCCAAAGTCTTAACTCATTTCAGCATTTACTCAAAAATCTACAGTCCAAAGTCTCATCTGAGACAAGTCAAATCCCTTTCACCTATGAGCCTGTAAAATCCAAGACAGGTTAGTTACTTCCTAGATATAATGGGGGTACAGAAATTGGATAAATACAGCCATTCCAAATGGGAGAAATTGGCCAAAACAAAGGGGCTACAGGCCCCATGAAGTCTGAAATCCAGTGGGGCAGTCAAATCTTAAAGCTCCAAAATGATCTCCTTTGACCCCATGTATCACATCCAGGTCACAGTGATGCAAGAAGTGGGTGCCCATGGCCTTGGACAGCTGCAGCCCTGTGGCTTTGCAGGGTATAGTCCCCCTCCTGGCTGCTTTCATGGGCTGGAATTGAGTGTCTGCAGCTTTTCCAGGTACACAGTGCAAGCCGTTCACAGATCTACCATTCTAGGGTCTGGAGGACAGTGGCCCTCTTCTCACAGCTCCACTAGGCATTGCCCCAGTAGGGACTCTGTGTGGGTGCTTCCATACCACATTTTCTTTCCTTCCTCACTGCTCTAGCAGAGGTTCTCCATGAGAGCCCTGCCCCTGCAGCAAACTTCAGCCTGGGCATCCAGGCATTTCCATACATCCTCTGAAAACTAGGCAGAGGTTCCCAAACCTCAATTCTTGACTTCTGTGCACCAGCAGGCCCAACACTGTGTGGAAGCTGCCAAGGCTTGGGGCTTGCACTCTCTGAAGCCATGGCTCAAGCTCTATGTTGGCCCCTTTCAGCCACAACTGGAGCAGCTGGGACACAGGGCATGAAGTCCCTAGACTTCACACAGCACAGAGACTTTGGGCTTGACCAATGAAACCATTTTTTCCTTTTAAACCTTCAGGCCTGTGATGGGAGGGGTTGCCACAAAGGTCTCTGACAAACCCTGAAGACATTTTCTCCATTGTCTTGGTGATTCACATTTGGCTCCTTGTTACTTATGCAAATTTCTGCAGCTGGCTTGAATTTCTCCTCAGAAAATGGGATTTTCTTTTCTATTGCATTGTCAGGCTTCAAATTTTCCAAACATTTATGTTATGTTTCCCTTTTAAAACTAAATGCTTTTAACAGAACCAAAGTTACCTCTTAAATGCCTTGCTGCTTAGAAATTTCTTCTGCTAGATATTCTAAATCATCTATCTCAAGTTCAAAGTGCCACAAATCTCTAGGGCAGGGGCAAAATGCCACCAGTCTCTTTACTAAAACATAACAAAAGTCATCATTGCTCTAGTTCCCAAGAAGTTCCTCATTTCTATCTGAGACCACCTCAGCCTGGATTTCATTGTCCATAACTGTCAGCATTTTGGTCAAAGCCATTCAGCAACTCTCTAGAAAGTTCCAAACTTTCCCACATTTTTCTGTCTTCTTCTGAGCCCTCCACGCTCTTCCAATCTCTACCTGTTACCCAGTTCCAAAGTCACTTCTAGATGTTCAGGTATCCTTATAGCAACACCCAGTACCAGTTTACTGTATTGTGCTGTTTTCATGCTGCTGATAAAGCCATATCCAAGATTGGGCAATATACAAAAGAAAGAGGTTTAATTAGACCTACAGTTCCATGTGGCTGGGAAAGCCTCACAATCATGGCAGAAGGCAAGGAGGAGCAAGTCACATCTTACATGGATGGCAGCAGGCAAGGAGAGAGAGATTGTATAGGGGAACTCCTCTTTCTAAAACATTCAGATCTTATGAGACTTAGTCAATATCATGACAACAGCATGGAAAAGGCTTGGCCCATGATTCAATTACCTCCCACTAGGTTCTTCCCATAACACATAGGAATTCAAGATGAGATTTGAGTGGGGACACAGCCAAACCATATCAAATATTTTGCCTCTTAAAAGGTGAAAATACTTGCACTTGACCCTAGAGAATGCCCTGATTCCTGCTCAACTGTGTACTCTATATCACATAAAAAATACTCTCACAAGGAATTAATGGGAAGACTCAGAAAGAGAGTATAGATGCATTGTGAAAGCCTGGATTGAATAGATAAAAGAGAAAGGTTCCAGTATGATGATAAGCCCAAGCAAAGATTAAAAAACAACAGCAACAACAACAACTAAAATTTGACTCAGGTGTGGGAAAAAAAATCTAGGTTTGGGATGGGGAGATAGTAATTAAAAAATGGTAGCATGGAAAGTCAGTCAGAACATTTAGTGACTTTTTTCTATATGTTTTTGAAAGCAAAAAAATAGCTCAATTATGTAAATTAATTGTAATCAAACAAGATTTAAGATTTTTACATTGGTTGCAGTATACCTTACAATCTATTATAATATGTAATACATGTAAGACTTATATGATATAAACATGTTGTGACTGCTTTGGTATTACCTATATTCCACTGTCTTAATAGATGTTCAATTTAAACAGTTAATATCAATATAAATATGTCAGAGAAGTTATAGAGAACTCACAAACTGTAATTTACACTGAACCCAAAAGAAGAAGCTTGATGCTTATCTCGATGTTTGTTCAGTGGCTGGAGATATTGTAAACTAGAACATAAGGTAAAGTTTTTAATTTTGTACATTAAAAAATGTGATAAACTTGCACAGTTCAACTAGTGGTACTCTTCCTTACCATTTTGTGTAAAATTACTTCCTGCTTGATCTCCTGCAATTCCAATACTTAGCAAAGAGCACAGGACATAGAAAGAACTCAATGAGTACAGACTGAATAGTTGGCCTATGCCCTGGAGTGGATAATTTATTCTATGGTTTGGTAATTCTGGATTATTTATTACAGAATGTAACAGAAACAAAATTATGCTAATATTTAAAAATCATGTTACTTTTATAAAAGTAAATAAAATACAAAGAATTACTGAGAGGAATAACAAATATCCAGATCATCAGGAAGTCAAAAAAAAAAAAACAAAAATAAAAACAAAAGTCCCAAGAACTATGAAGGAATCTGAAAGAATAGAATTCAGGAAGAAAAGATAAGTAATGAAAAGAAAACTGTAAGCAATAGAAATGTTATAATATTTTTCACTTCTGGACAAAATGCCCATGTAATTATTCATGTTCCCCCAGTTTGCACAGTCATTGTCTTAAGGCAGTAAATCTCTCACTTTTTCTTGGGAAACTAACCCAGAAATAATAATTTAAGTAAAGAATAGAGAGTAGGAGTCCTCTCTGGGCAGAGGCTTTTACTTTTTATGACTCTTGGTGACTACTGGAACAAGTTCTTATCGAAATACTCTTTTTTTTTTTTTTTTTTTTTTGCCTAGGTTCTATATTTTTCATTTTCATTTTTTATTAATTTAATTTCCAGGATACATATGCTGGACATGCAGGTTTGTTACATAGGTAAACATGTGCCATGGTGTTTTGCTGTACCTATCAACCTCTCACCTAGATATTAAGCCCTGCATGCATTAGCTATTTATCCTGATGTCTTCCCTTATGCACTGACTTCCTCCCCACTCACACACAGGCCCCAGTGTCTGTTGTTCCCCTTCTTGTGTCCCTGTGTTTTTATCCTTCAGCTTCCACTTAAATTGAGAACATTTGGTGTTCAGTTTTGTGTTCCTGTTTAGTTTGCAAAGGATAATGGCTCCATCCATGTGCCTGCAAAGGACATGATCTCATTCTTTTTTATGGCTGCATAGTATAAAGTACTCTTCTTAAAAACAAAAAGGTAACATATTGGAGCTTTGGACAGTTGGTCCTTTTTGTACCGTTACAAGAGGTTTTACTGATACTTGGATTTTGTAACATGGCTCACCAATAAACTTTGATGAGACCCTCTGTGATACAGATCATACTGGTGGCAGAAGATGACACACACCACATTAACCCTTAGTTTGTTTCTATCTAAAGGATGATTTTTCTTGGCTGAAATCCTGCTGAATAGATTACTTTCTCTACTAAAATGAAATGCTTTACAGCCATTCCTTTTATTTGAAAGAGGCTCAGAAGCTGGCATATTATCTTAATGTTATTTTGATGGCATAATGGTATTTAAATTGAGGTGAAACCCTCACTCCCCCACATCCTTTGTAGGAATGTGCTATAGAAATGTGCACTAGAATCATCCCACAGCCTTTTTTACATTTTTATGGTGATATGTGCTTTAGGATAATAAGACTCTGAAGTTGATGGAATATTCTAGTTAATCTGGTAATGTAGACAAACCCACTGCCTGGAAATGAACATGATCAAATATGTCTGAGATATGGATGCTAAGCCAGTGAATTCTAGAACAGAAGAATTAATAACTAAGTGTACTAGGTATTGGTATACATGGGACTGGAAACATTCAATTCACTCTAAGGCAAAAAAAAAAAAAAAAAAAAAAAACACAAATACAATGTTCCCTACAGTGTCACCATGGAAAGATGAGGGCTGAATTTGTAAAAACCAAAACCAAAAAACAAACAAGCAAAATCTAGTGACAACAACAGTAACTAAGGCATATTGAGCACTTACTAATATGTCCAGCCAGTGTTGTGCTAGTGCTTTCCAAGCAATACATCATTTAGTTATCTCAACAACCTAATAAAGCAGAAACTATATTATTTCTATGTTAAAGATGAGGAAACTGAGGCTCAGAAGACTGAATGACATCCAAGATGATGTAGATATAGAAATAAATGAGCTGGGATTTGAACCCATGACCCTGACTCCAGCCTACTTACTGTCTATGTCTCAGTAATATGTGTGCATTACTTTGTAAAAGATCCAAACATCTGTCTGTTCTTCTAAATAGAATTCTTCTGCTGTTGTCTACAAAGAGCAGTACTTTTGAATCTAGAACAAAAAGCTGCCTTTTTATTTTGGCTTAACTATGGCTTGTAAAATTTTAATTACCTTTTGTTTAGAAAGTGCTATAGAACCTGAACTTGTAATCAGTGCTGGAAGTAGGCATACCAAGGGGTTGTTGATTTCCCTAGTGAATTTGAGTATCATTTATGGAAATGTAATTACAGTGGAATCCTGTTATAACGATCAATTTGGGCAACCCCCATTTGATCATTACATCCAAATGATCACCACACACAGACCATAAAACAGTGAGCCTCTCAAACCAGACAAGCTCGACAGTAAAATATCCATCTTGCAAAAACAGTATTATTACCACTAAGTGCTTCAGAACTAGCACAGGTCAGTCAAATTATTGGCTCTAATTAGCCCTTCTATAGGCGATAACATTCTTTAGCTAAATCATAATGGCTTATATGAAAGGTCTGAAATTCAACTAAGTCAACAAGTATTTATTATGTGCCTGCTGTGTACTCTGAATGGGGTAAAGCACTGAGGAGAATACGTAGGAATTTCCTTGTGAAGCTCACTGTCCACTTAGGGAAATAAGTTGCATAAACTCCTTGAACACTCCTGCCTAAAATGAGTGGATACCCACAAACCCCTACATTACAATATTGGTTAGTTTTAGAGGTGAAGACTTTGTCATCAGTAGAAAACACAGTTTGCAGAATAATCTCTTGTCACAAAAATGACTGCAAAAGGAAATGGAATAGGAAATGAAAATTAATAGTTCCTAGCTGCAGACAGCACCTTAAGTCAGAGACTGCAAAGGGGTTTCCTCTTACATTCCAATTTCAATTAATTGTTACCAAGTCAAAGAAAGCAATGAAATTTTATCTTTCATATCAATATCAATGAATTGTTAATGACTGACTCTATTGCTGGATTAAGAAGGATCTCGAGGCCAGATTCAGACTCAGAAAGAGTGATATTACTCATCAGTAATTCTTGGCTTGGGGATTCTAAGTAGAAGACACATGAAACACCAAGCATTTTCCTCTCTTGAACACTACTTTACTTTCAAGACCTCTGAATCGACATGCCTACTGTCTAACTAATACACTCTCCTAGAATCCTGGCACAGAAAACACTTTACAGTGCATTGCATATAGGAGGCGGTTCTCTTTTCCTGCCTTTCCCACTTTCTTTTCCTTTTTACTCTCCTCTGGCCCTCATAATTAGCTTTACACTTTAACCAGAACCCAAATTTCTACTTTGTCTGTATCAGTCATCCTCATCTGACCACTCTTGCCTCCACACTCAAACCAGATACTATAATCAACCCATTTAACATTGCTCTAATCTCTATGTTCTAAACTCCTGACATTCAACATTTTTTGCAAAGCCTATTGTTCAAGATAGTACACACCTGGAGCCAAGCAGAAAACCTTGAGAGTCTAAGCAGGCATATAGTTTGTCTCTCTTCTGTCTTCTAGGAAGCCACAGTTTATTCAAGCAGTGGTATCTGTCTACTTAAACTACTGTCTACCTTGTACCTACATGTTCTAAACACTTATCCATTCATTAGGGTAGAAGGCAGTTGCCTTGTGTTTTGATTACTTCTAATACCCTACTTATTTTCCTTTTCTCTCCAGAGAATCCACTCCGGAATCTTCACTGCTGATTCTCCTATGTAGTATATTCCTGTATTTTAGCCCCAAATCACATATGTCGCATTTTATCACACAAGATATAATCCTTGAAGTGTTCCCTGACTTCTCAATCCTTTGAATAATAATTATACCTTGAAACATGCTAATATGGCATCAGTACAGAATATTATGATGATATCTTTTCAAGCCTATCTTTCTCATGTAACTCTGGGCTGTGTCTTTTCATTTCTGGGTCCTTATTGCCTGGCAAAATTCCAGACACATAGTAATTTTCCCAAGATACTATTCTTGAGCTCTTTGGGCATTTTAAGAAGGGAGTCATAATAACAAGACTTCTTGGGTTTTATTGTTTCTTTGTTTTTTACCACATGCCACCTGGAAAAGAAATGTTGCTAGAAGAAATAAATCTTATGCACTAAACTGTTACAGTCTATTGAGAGTGCTTACCTTAGGGAACCAAACACTGATATTTCAACTGCACATCAGTTATCTCTGTTACCATAATGATTGGTGATAACAGGTCCCTCCGTAACTCTCTGATAAGAATACAAACACAGATGAGAACTAATTGTGTATTAAGCCACAGTAGAACGGTGGCAATGATTACATTTACCCAATGACTTTCAGGGTTATTAAGACTTCCTGGTCATGCTCCTAGCATTTTCAGTACTTAAGGTCCCGTCTACTCAGACCCACAGCTGTGTAGGTTAAATCTCATCAGGTAGCATATAGTGGAGCATTGCTCTGAGGGTGGGGAGATAGTAAAGCAGGCTTTTAAATGGAGAAATAACTTGCTAATATTCACAAGAAAGAAGACAGCCATTTTAAAAAACAAATAGTCAGTGAAAAAGAGATTGCTAAATTTCAGACAGACCAGAAAACAGAGGAGGCTAAGATTACAGCAGTGAAAATAAATAAGTGCATCATCTTGGCAGGCCTATAGGCTGGAAGGGACAGCCCAGACAGCCTGCACCGAAACTAGCATTTTTAAAAGTGCATTTTGTAATTGCATTTCTTCCTTTAGAAGCCCTAAGACAGAAAAAAAGAGAGACAAGGAAATTGGGATCAGCTGAAACTAGGACTTCTTTTAACTGTAATAGCAACAAAAGTAAAATCAACATATCCCGTTTTTGCCTGTGACTTTTTTCCATATATCCTTTTCAGAAACACAAAAAGTTTGTCTATTTTTACATATCCAAAAATGCAAATTACTCCCTATGTTTCCTTCTACTCTTTTTTGCTGATTTTCAATTAGAGTGGGGAGACCTGAGATTTGGGACTGTGTCTTGCTTGGATGGTAATTTTAGTTTCAAGCAGTTAAAAGGAACACCAGGGTGTGGGCAGGTTTAGCAAAGGAGCTGGTTCTGAGATCAGCCTCAAAGGGCAAGAGAAAGTCCCCTGAGACATTCCCCATCATCTAGCCCATTCCATTGCAGTAGCACAGCAGGCTCAGGACAGAAATCCCAGTGAAGAATAAGGTCGGGCGTTTGGTTAGAGTGGTTCCTCTCTTGTACTTGTTACCAATCTAAGAACGGCAGCTGAACATTGTCTTCTCAATTGAGCACCTGGAAAACATTAAATCCTGACATAAGTCCCAACTTTAGTGATCACTGATTGAAGCTTTTGAATTAAACAGGCCTAGACACAGGAGCCACAGGCTAGGTCAGATTAGTAGAGGTTGAAATGAGCAAGTGGCAGGAAAAGGTACTTCAGGAAAATAGGGAGAATGGAAATGGAGGTGACAGAGAGATTTCACGAGGACAAGTTTTGCCTTCCACTGCAAATTACTTGCCTACCATATACAGTAAAAAGAAGGTTGAATGAGGTACAAATGGGAATCATAGGTCGGCCATAACATGTGACCTTCGCCAACTATTGGCCTTCTGAATGAGAAAATAAGCCAAATCATACTTTCCTAATAGAGTTAAGAGGACTCAATATGATAATTTATTATGTAAAATGCCCAGTACAGAGCCTGGTGTGTATGGTGTCATCCATAAATGCTATGTCCTCTCTTCTCTTCATCTTTTCCTTATTTTTTAAGGTGACATAGAATTAATCTTGAATGCATGTGGAGGTTTTGTTTGGGTATCCAGAACTTCTAAGTCAGGGATCAATGAATCCTGGAGGAGCAGAACCTTCTCTCTTGCTGCCATTGGCCTTGCAGGGCTTGAGCCACTCAGCCAGCTTTAGCCAATGTATCTCCCGAGTACCATATGTTTCCAATGTATGTTGTTTAATTTCTTCACTGAGTTTGCATGAAAGC
Source organism: Alouatta palliata (assembly GCA_004027835.1). Classification (NCBI taxonomy): domain Eukaryota; kingdom Metazoa; phylum Chordata; class Mammalia; order Primates; family Atelidae; genus Alouatta; species Alouatta palliata. The sequence continues at coordinate 11,660 of PVKV010023765.1, forward strand.
CAGAAGATAAGAGCCCTACATTTGCGGAAGCACTTGTAAGACTAAGGCTAGATAGGTGATTTCTTCAGATTCGAGCCTCTCCTTGAGTAAACCAATTTAGCTTTAAGCAGAGTTATTATGTGTGTCATTTGGTACCATTACTATGCTTAAGATGAATATGAGATAGCAACCTCAGATTGTGAAATGCAGACACCAAAGGATGACCAAGATGCATTCAGTTACAATTAGGACAAAACAAACAGCGTGTTGAAATGAAGCTCATCCTGGGCAGAAGGGTGTGAGGAAATTCCTGTCCTGTTGTACTGATAGGTTTCCTTTTCTAAATGAGCATGACAGCTAACACGTTATACAGAAATGCCTCTGGCAGTAGTGATGACAGTGACATTAGCAACATTTGGGAAAGAAAACAAATTGGCATCATCAAAGTACAGCATGCACCTTGTAAATGTATTTCTTTATTATTTCTTTTATAACTTGTATAGCATACATATGTATCTTTAATAGCTGTAGAGAACAGTAATAGTGCAGCACAGAATATTCAAGAACTGCCTATAGGTATATAGTTCAGCACACTAAATCACAGTATTAAATATTGTCTTTTTAAATAGAAAATCTCGTACGTAATGGTCAATATAAAGAAGAGGTAATAGTATGAGTTTTGTAGTAACTGGAACCTGGGCTCAAATTCTGCCTCTACCTTATGGTAGCTGTATATATTTTTCAAGCTTCAATTTCCTCCTTAGAAAATAGGAATATTAATATTTACTGTGCAACGTCGTTGTCCTTAACAGTTCTCTAGTGAACATATGCTTTCTCCTGGTTAACTCCTAGTCTTCATAGATACAGATAGGATTTTGAATATCCTTTCCTACATCCCCCAGGGAACTAAATGCCCCTCAATTTGAGAAGCTTACCTCTACTACTCTGAGTTATAAATGTCTGTTGGTTTTGTCGTCTCTCTACCAGACAAGACATTTTTTGAGAGAAGAACCCAACATACATATTTTCTGAAAACATACATCAGTTCATAAATGACCATAATTAAAGTCAAAAGTTAGGCACCTCCTGTTCCTTATTTAACATTATCAACTCTCTGACATTCAGTTATAAGAAATAATCTCAGGACAAGGTCAACAAATCACCTGAGGCCAGGAACTTGAGACCAGCCAGGCCAACATGGTGAAACCCCATTTCTACTTAAAAAAAAAAAAAATGAAAATGTACTAGGCGTTGACCCATGCCTATAGTCACAGCTACTCGGGAGGCCTAGGCAGGAGAATCACTTGAACCCAGGAAGCAGAGGTTGCAGTGAGCTGAGATCACACCACTGCACTCCAGCCTGGGCGACAGCGCAAGACCCTGTCTCAAAAAAAAAAATTAAAAAGAGATCATCTGAAATAACATTTTCTAAATAATTTCTTCAGTGAGCCATCAGAGAAGTCATTTGGCAATATAAATTTAGCTGACCTTCATGCTTAATTCACTCTTAGATTAATGAGCATTAACATGAAGTAGATTTTCATGTTTGAGTATACAAGCAATATCAAGATCCTAGACTAGACAGTGCCAACATTGTCATGAATAACCACTTTTTCTCCAAAATTGATATCTCAATTTTAGATATAAATATTAGTATATCTTTATGTATAAAATATCCATATAAAGCCAAGTGCTATTTATTGAGATTAGAAAAAGACAAATAATATTTTCATTTTGAAATTTATCTCCATATACCCATAGAAAACTAGGTCATAGACATAAAAAGTTGGAAAATAATCTAAGTAGGGACATATACTCTTAGGGAATAAATAAATGACCACATGAATGTTGGAAACATTTTACTTAGGCATGAAGGCAAGGGTTATTACACACTTTATGGAAAATGTTCAAGCTTATAAGGACATTATATATATAAATCTTTCAGTATAAATGTATATATACATACATACACACACAAGGATACCTCATTTTGTTGTGCTTTGCTTATTGCACTTCACAGACAGCACACTTTTGACAGATTGGAGGTTTGTGGCAACCCTGTGTCAAGCAAATCTATTGATGCCATTTTTCCGACAGCACATGCTCACTCCATGTCTTTGTGTCCCATTTTAGTAATTCTCACAATATTTCTGTTTCATTGTTACTGTATATCCATTATAATGATCTGTAGTGAGTGATCTTTGATGTAATTGTTTTGGGGTGCTACAAACTATGTTCATTTAAACATTGTTGAGTGTTCTGACTGCTCCATTGACCAACTGATGCCTCATTTCTCTCCCTCCCCAGGCCTCCCTATTCCTTGGGACCCAACAGTATTGAAATTAGGGCAATTAATACTTCTACAAAGGCCTCTGAGTGTTGTAGTGAAAGGAAGAGTTGGCACATCTCTTATTTTAAATCAAAAGCTAGACATGATGAAGCTTAGTAAAGGTATATAGAAAGGTATATATACCTTCTATAAAGGTATATAGAAAGATGAGATGGGCCAAAAGCTAGGCCTCTTGCACTAGCTAACTGTGATGTGAATGTAAAGAAAAATACTTTAAGCAAAAGTTAGTTTTACTCCAGTGAACACACAAATGACCAGAAAGCAAAACAGTCTGGTTGCTGAAAAGAAGAAAGTTTGAGTGGTCTGGATAGATAATCAAACCAGGCCCAACATTCCCCTAAGCCAAAGCCTAATTCAAAGGAAAGTTCCAACTCCTCATTTCTATGAAGGCTGAGAGAGGCAAAGAAACAGCAGCAGAAAAATTTAAAGCCAGCAGAGGTTGGCTTATGAGGTTTAAAGAGAAAACCATCTCCATAACATAAAAGTGCAAGGTGGAGAAGCAAGTCCTGAGAAAGAAACGGAAGCAAGTCATCCTGAAGATCTAGCTAAGATAATTGATGGAAGGTGGCTACACTATACAACATGTGTTAAATGTAGACAAAACAGCTTTATACTGAAACAAGATGCCATCTAAGACTTTCCTAGCTAGAGAGAAGTCAGTACCTGGCTTCAAAGAACAGGCTGACTCATTAGGGGCAAAGGAGAATTTGAAGTTGAAGCCAATGCTCATTTATCAGTCTGAAAGTCCTTGGCCCCTAGAATTGTGCTAAACCTACTCTGCCTGTGCCCCAAAAAATGAAACAACAAAGCCTGAATGAAAGCACACCTGTTTACACTATAATTTACTGAATCTTTTAAGCCCACTGTTGAGACCTACTGCTTAGAAAGAAAGATTCCTTTCTACATATTACTGCTCATTGACAATGAACCTGGCCACCCAAGAGGTCTAATAAAAATATACAAGGAGATTAATGTTGTTTTCATGCCTGCTAACAAATCATCCATTCTGCAGCACAAAGATCAAGGAGTAATTTTTACTTTCAAGTCTTATTATTTAAGAAAATCACTGCATAAGACTTTAACTGCCATAGTGACTTTTATGATGGATCTGAGCAAAGTACATTGAAAATCTTCTGGAAAGGATGCACCATTCTAGATGTCCTTAATAACATTTGTGATTCATGGGAACAGATCAAAATATCAACATATATTGATCTGTTCCCATGAATCACAAATATATATATATATATACACACACACACACATGCACATACACACACATACAAACATACTTCAGAGATATTGTGGATTTGGTTCCAGACCACTACAATAAAGTAAGTCACATAAATATTTTTGTTCCCCAGTGCCTATAAAAGCTGTGTGTATATATACACACACACATATGTATATATACATATGCATATAAAATATCTCTTAAGTATTCCTGTATATGTATATATATACACACACACATAGATGTATATATACATATAAATATAAAATATATGTACTTTAAAAATGTTAATCTGTGTGTATGCATGTAATATATATACATATGTCTATAGGCACACACAGACATATGCACATATACACATATAATGTGGGGTCCTGACATCTGTGACCATGCAGTTATCATCTCCAGGAAATTATTATGAGTCTATTTCAAATATGACACCAATCTCTTCCATAGTAAATACAGTGCAGCACATAAACATCAACGTTTCAAAATAGAGATGCTTTCTTTCAATGAAATAACATTACATTCCTTGCAAACTTAGATTATTTTCAAAGGACCGACCAAAATGTAGTCTCAGAAAAAAAGAGAGTAAAAAAAAAAAAATAACAAAATTTCAGGATAAAAAATGCTGCTCACATAAACTCTTCTCACCAAATGCTGCACCACTTAGTGATGTTTAGTTCCAAAGAGGTTATAGTTGTTCTCCATAGGCCTTCTGTCCCTGTGGACTGCCCTCTCTATGGCTCCCCTCACTCTCCTTTTGTATCTGTAGTCACTGTGTTGAACATGAATGGCACTGATAACATTTTGCATTCCATTTTCTTCCTCTTAGTCATGTGTTATTCAGATGCACTGACCCCATACAATGTTATGAGGTAAAAGCTACTCTCATGACCTGTAGAAGTGAATGTCACTTTCTAAGGTATTGGGAAAGGTCTGAGCCCTGGGAGAATATGCTGCCCTCCCTAGTGGCAATTCAGGTATCATTGTGATGCTCAAAAAGTAACGATGCTGTCTCTTCCCAAAGAAGGATGAAGCACATGTGAAGCCATCATTTTCTTTACAAGGTCAGAGAATAAAGTACTTCGAAGCCAAATGAGGAAATTGGGGCATGAAAATAATTATTTTAGAATATTTCTGGAAGTATGTTAACCAGTCAAGACAGCATTTATTTTAAAGTGTGGTGTTATAATTTTGCACAGGGATTTTTTATGAGAATTTTTTTGTCACTTTCAGAGAGAGCTATTATGATATGTAGTGCTGAAGGGAACATGTTGACATGTCTGAGAGCTAAAACAAAAGTGAAGAATGAAGCTGAAAATAGCCAGCTGTGAAGAAAGCATTACAAAGCACTGGGTGGCACTCAGCATTGTACATCTAGAATTCAGAGATGTGTTAGGAGAATGCAGTAACATGGCACTTGTAGCAAGCTTTTCCAAGAAGAAATTAAGAAGGGCACGTCATTTGCCATGATAGACTAAGGTAATTGGTGTCTACATATCTATGCTCTTCTGCTGCCAACACAGATACACATGAAAAAGATGCAGCTGCACCTCTCTTTGCATAGTGCATTCCTGAAAAGCTCTGTACAAATAAATCCCATTATAAAACCTTTTCTGATTGATCTTCAATAGAAATGGCTCTTAACGTTTAACCTTTAAGATCCTTTGTCTGAGCCACATGGGGTTCAACTTCCTTTTCTACAGTAGTGGCTCCTAAATATTAGTTCTTAATGAAGTACCAAGCTCTGGTGAAATAAGAAAATGAAGGGAAATGAAGTAACATTTTGGGAGAAAAATGTAATCAAATTAAATGGCCTTGTTTAATTCTCAGATTATGCCACTATGTGTTCCCTTCCTTTTTGATGTTAAAAAGACCTTTTCTTTTATGAAATCATGTTAACAATAGATGTTCATTTGTAGTGTGTTGCTTATAATTTTACTAGTTTCTGAAATCTAAAACTATTTGTATCTCAATATGTAACCATATAAAACATCTGAAGCCAACCTCTGTCAAAAATTAATGCATTTTTCAACAAACAATATGGAACTTTCTTTATAAAGAAAATATACCATGCTTTTTCTCATAATGCAAAGAGGTGTTATCTAGCTATTCTGGGTTTTGACACTGTATGTTACGTATTTCTCTTCCTTTCATCAAATTCATCAAACTGGTAATATGAATAATACTAAGGTGTATGAACTTGAAATACAGTAATTTCGCCATCTACAAGTTCAGATTTTACAGGTTGCATTAGTCAAAGTTTTTAATAACAAGCAACAGAATTTAAGTACCCCCGGCCTTTAAGAACTGCTTATGAAAATTAATGAGATCATGCATGTAAAACACATAGTCAAAGCTAAACCCTAAAGTTACTTAATGGTGGGAAATGTTAGTTATCTTAGCAAAGCCATGCAGATTACAAGCAAAAGTGTAGTAGACTTTTAATACTACAGTGCATGTGACTGCTGGAATACTCTGATTTGCTGTGCTGAATTTATGCTGGTAGAGCCTCCAGCTTAGCAGATCGAGTGCTTTTGTCCTCAGTCATGAGTTTTAGTCACCATTCCCCTTCTCTTAACCTCTCATCAAAGGAGAAATCCCATTCTGCACTCTACACCATAACACATATTTCAGCAGAAATGACAGATATTAATAAATCACTGAAATGTATCATTGCAAATGACAAGTGCTGTGGCAAGAAATGTGCATGGGAAAATGGGGATGTGTGAGCAAGGGACCTGGTGTGGGTCTGTAACTTCCTTGAGGAATTCACATTTGAACCCAGATTAATAAAAAGATTAGAAGTTAAAAAAAGAAGTATTCCCTGCAAGGGTAATGATCAGGAGCAGGGGCCAGGAGGGAGTAGGATGAATTAAAGAAATGGAAGGTCAGCATGGCTAAATGAGTTAAACGATGGAAAACAGTATTAGGGTACAAAAAGAGGTAAAGGCTTCAGCAATAGAGTGAAGCAAATTGACTTGAACAGATTCCTTTAACCACAGAAGATATAAATGCTTGATCATTACCAAAAAATGATTTTCACTCTACTATCAAACTCAAATAGAAGAAAGCAAGGTTTCCAGAAGGCAGAAAGAAAGAAATGAAAGCAGGAGTGGTTAAGGCCCTAAAAATTATACAAATGTCAGGACCCGCAAATCCTGGATTAGCCACTAGCCATAACAAATAACAAAAATAAGAATTAAAACTCAAAGAAATAGAAATAACTGTCCCTAAAGAAAAAAGAATAATTTGAATGACAGTAAACAAGTACGTTTAACATGATTAAAGATATTTTTAAAGAAAATAAAATCATGAAGAGAAAATGTGCTATATAAAAAATGACAGAGTATTATGTAAAATAATCAACCAGCTCTTCTGAAAATAAAAAATATACTAGTAGAAATTAAAAAGCAACTGAACAGGATTCTATGTAGACACCTTGAATATACAATTAATGAACTGAAAACTACAAATATGAAGGAATTATCTAGACGGTAGTGCAGAAAAGTAAAGAGATAAGAAATATAAAAATAATACCTATATATATAGATTATTGGATGAAAAGTAACAATATATATTTTAAAAGTTCCCAGAAGAGGAAAATAAAGTAAATGGAGAGAAAATCTATTCAAACAAAAAATGACTAAGAATTTTTTAGCATAAAAAATGATGAGTCTTCACATTGAAGAAGCACACTGAATCATAAGAAAAAGTAACAAGAAATACAAACTCAGATACATCACGCTAAAACATCATCAATTCATGAACATAGATACTATATTAAAAATTATTAGAGAAGAAAAAGTTAATCTGCAAAAGAATAAGCATCAGCAGACTGACAGCAGACTTCTCATCAGCAATAATAAATGTCAAAAGACAGCTGTAGTAAATTATCTGTCACCATAGAATTTTATAAAGCAGTCACTCAAATTTGAGAATAAAATCAAGATATTTGCAAGAAAACAAAGGCTAAGATTTTCTACCCCTGACAGATGCTTACTGAAAGAATTAGCAAAGAAGAAATGAATGGAATATAAGAAATAATGGCAAACAAAAAAAAAGGAGCGTATACATATTGGGAAATCTAAATAAACACTCTAAATTAATAATCATCATTACTAGTTTGAGACAAATATAAAAGAAGTTAGAAGAAACTTACCTGATGTAAGAAGGAGAGCTTCTTGTACTGATTAGAAGAATATAAATATTGATTGTTTAGTTTTCGTCAAGCTAAGAAAAGGTGGTAAAATGTAAAAGTACTCATTAAATAATAAATCTAAAACTTTGAAACCAAATAGAAGAATAGAGGGAGGTGATTAAGGGAATTTGATTTGTCTACTAGAAGACAATGGAGGAGGGAAAAGAAGGGAGAAAAGCGAGAAATAGAAAATTCAAAATTAAAATGGCAGTAATAATTCCAAATATTTCAAGAATTACAATAATTGAAATAATATCTACTTATCTAAAAATAGGAATTATATGATTAGATGGACAAAAACCTATAATGAACCTAGATGTAATTTACAAGAAACACATAAAGTGTGAGAACACAGAAATGTTCACAGTAAAGTATTGGAACAAAAGTATAACCAAAAGAAAGATGGTATAGTTTAAGTAAACTTAAATTATAAACTATTATTAAGTAAATAAGTTAATTATTAACACTTAACAATATAATGGGGAAAATGATAGAAAGAGATAAAAATTCTAATACTGTGTGTGTCCAAACATATAAATTAAAAATAAGTGAAATTCCATTTGACAGAATTATATAAGGAAAAACTTTAAAATCCATAGTCATAATGGTGCATTTTTAACACAGCTATTCATAACTGAGACATCACTTAGATAAAATATTAATAGATATGTGAACAACTGTTGCTTGATGGCTATATATGTATTACAGTACCTCAATTTAGGTAATATATCTATTTTTTCCAAAGAACCATTCACAAACATGAACAATTTTTATAAATACTTTTTTGAAAAATATGTATATACAAACATATGTAAGTATATTTATTTGATGTACAAATTTGAAAATAATTCACAGATAAGTCAAGAGAAAAATTGGCAGGGAATATTACCAGACCATTTTTAAAAGAGACAACTTGTGTGACCAATAAACAAGTGTAAAGCTGTTCATTCATCAAAAGCATGGATATTTAAGTAGACAAAATTTCCTATCAGGTTAGCAAATAATATCTGATTATACTAGTTGCTGGATTGCAAGTGTCAAATTAGAACATTTTACATGATGCAAAGAGGGAAAACGGGAGCAACTGCCCTTGAGAGAAATTGTCAATATCCACAAAAGTCAAAAATATCCTATAACTTAGCAATTCCACTTTGACTTATAAACTCTAGACAGGGTGTTTTCAAACTTTTTTTTGCAGCAATCCACAGAAGAACAAAACAAAATAAACTAGCAAAAAATCTGTTTTACATTGCACAACAATATATACAAGCATACTCATACACATAATTGAAGTAAAAATTCACAATAAAATAATCTTCTGCATCTCATTTGATAGAATCATTCTATTCTATTCTATTATTCTATTTTGATTCTATTCTATTCTATCCTATTCCATTCTATATCATTCTACTCAATGCCACTCTACTTCAACCCAGTCTACTCCACTCTGGTCCCAGGCCACTCAATTGATTTCATAACACTGATCGTGTCCCTCAATTTGAAAATCACCCTATTAGAGAAATTACCACACAACATACTTAGCCTTGTCCAAAGGTATTTACTGAAATATTGTCTGCAACAGTGAAATTTTATGATCAATCTGAATAAATGTCATTAAGCCAAAGAATGGTTAGATAAATAATTACATGATCATACAGTGAAATTCTCTGGGGCAACTAAAGTGTCCTGATATGCGTGGAACTCTGCCTGCTTACTTCCATTATCTCAGAATCCTATCTGGTTAGTGTACACTTCCACTTTCAAATGTGGTGAGGTTTGGGTGAAAAAGTCAGGGCTGACTTCGTGGAAAGATAACTCATACAGTCACACAGTCTTCCACCCTCACATGGGCCCTGAGCTTGGGGTTTAATGCCCTGTGTGACTGTCTTGAAATTCATAAAATTTTCTTTAAATTATGTTTTGGAAGTGAAGTTTGTGGGACAATAGACAATGAAATGTGTGTGGGAAAGAGGCTTAGAAACTTAGGTCCTACATGGTCTCATCTTTCAAGATGCCTCTTGCAGGTTCTCCACCCTCTGTTGCTGCAGGCACTACCTAGCCTCTGGCTCCCTGCCATCGCCAGCCAACTGCTGCCAGCCTCTGCCCCAGTTGAGGGGAGGACTGGGGTCTGTTAAGTGGCCAGTGGCCTCTTTGGGTGGGACATGGCACTGTGTAACTCATGAGTCTCTCATTCAACCCCAGTCCAGGTACCAGCACAGAAGTGGCAAAGCCCTAGGTGTAACCTGGAGCTGTAGGTTTGGGAGTCAGGCCTATGAGAATAGGAGATGCCTGAGAGGGATGATGTCCCAACAGGAAATGGCAAATAAAAAACCACACTGGCAGGTAAAGAGAAGAAAAGTGGAAGAAAAACAAAGTTTGGCATTTAAGGGTGCTTTTTCCCCTGCTTTTTGAACAAGGTGCCTTACAAATTGTGTAGCAAAGCCTGGATAAAATATATAACCATCCTGTTAATATTTTATTCTTCTTTCATAGATCAATAGGAAGCCAAGAAATTATTTTCATAATAGAAAATAGTTTTAATTTGCATTCTAGAAAGATCACTCTTCAGCTTCTGTTCCTGCGTCCATCTCCCCACCTGAGCACAGTACACTAATACAGCCACTCCTTCCCCACTTATTGTCAACTATTATCAACATAAAATTATCATTCCTATGATGAACTTGAACCACTAGAAGTCAAAAAAGGAAAGAGAAAGAGCAATCTTCTGCCACTTGTCCTGTCTTCCCCCTACTCTGTGTCCACTCCTCTTTCAGGTGTTTCTGTGTTTCTCTGATTGCTATCCATGTGAGCCCCCCTTGTCTGGGTGGAGGGTTCTTTTGCAAGGCTGCACCTGGAGCACTTAGTGTATATTCAGGTGATTACCTTTGTGGATTGGTTTTGTCAATTCCTCTCATCCTTTCAGCAAATTTAGTTGGGTCACCTTGAGGGTACTTCAGTTTTAATTTAAATACATTTTTTAACTTGTTTGTACTTTCTGACAGCTGCTATCATTCAGTTTGCTCTGTGAGATATTCTGCAAGTTTGCTCTCCTTTTTTCCCCTCTAAGATCTATTGAGTTCAAAAAAATCATAAAATATAACTTAGAGGTGGCTTCCAGTGGTTATTACATTCTTCCCTCTTCAGAAGGACTGCTAGGAAGCCATGTCTGAAGAATGAAGACTTACTCTAAGAGATTTCTGGGAAAAAGAGAATTCATAGCCTCCCTCCATACCCATTTGGGGGCTAAAGAGACCTGTCAGGAAATTTTTCCTTATATCTAAACTAAATATAGCTTAATGTTCCTTTTAGGGCAGGCAAAGTACATGGTGCATATTTAATAGTTGAACTAAGACTTTCTTTTGCTCTGACATGCCCCAAGCTGTTTTAGGGTAGTGGTTGGATATGTCAGAGAGAAAACAGGTTTTATGTTATTTGGTCTGAATTTCCGTTAGGTTTCTCTGGACAAACAGGCAGGAATGCCCATCTTTAAATAACGAGCTTGGAGTTATCTGGGGGATTACTTACCAATGAGTGTTACCTGCAGGATAGGAAAAAATAGCTGATAAAATCATTACTGAGGGTTTTAAAACACCCAGGTGGATAGCATGTAAGCTTCAGACTGGATAAATCATGCCTCTCTAATCTATTTGGAATTTTTTGAAAGAGTTAACAAAATACTGAAGTGTAGAGAAGTAGTGGGCATTAAATATTTAGACATTCAAAAGGCTTTTGATCAAGCCCCTAACCAAAAAACATTTAGAATCCATTTCAGTCTTCTGTGGGACCCTTGAGGTGTGAGGTAAAATTTTGTCTGTAAATCTTTGATGCTAAAAATTCCTGGACAACAATGAAAATAAAAGGTTGGAATAAATGATGTTGTTAGTCTGAAAGGAGGTTAATGGAAAGGTGCACCGGGGAATGGTATTGGAACCGAGTTTCTTGTATATGTTAACACCAATCAATCTGGAAATGCTTCTGAATAAGAGGTTGCAAAATGTGTTGGTAACAGAGAATTATTTAGGCTAGTCAGGAGTGGGGAATATTTTGAGGAACTTCACAAGGACCTAATAAAAATTAGGTAGTTGAATAATCTGATGTCAGATAAAATTGAGCCAAGACAAGATAATGGTACTTTATGTGATGAGGAATAATTTAAGCTACAAATGAACACTAACAGATTTTGGATTAACTATAACCTTTCAGGAGAAAGGTCTAGCAGTCATTGTGAACATCTCCATAAAGGATCTGCTCACAGCAAAAAGACTGTAGGAAAGGTCTACAGAGGTATGAGTGCAATGATAAGATGCACATGAGAAGAGATGAAAAAGGCCAGGATTATTTCATTTGGAAAGGAGAGAAAGAGGAAATTTGTTAGAAGAGGGTAAAAAAATGAAATATTAATACAAAAAAGCTAGTTGAGTACTTCTATTCACTTTTGGCCATAATATTAGGAAGTAGGTGAAATTAAATAACATGGAATTTAAATGAAAATGAGGGAAAATGCTTATGTAATTCATAGTTAACGTTAAGAGCTTCCTGCATGGAATGCCACTGAGCTGGATACCAACTACTGAGCAAGGTGTCAAATGGGTTACACATTCACAGGGTGGGCTGAGATTAAACTTTCTCCATAAGGTCCTATTAGAGATGGTGTGTGAACATGTATTCAAAGCAGTTTTCACAGTCTCTCTTGTAATTGAATTAATTTATGTGTCTGTATCCCCCTCCTTAGGTTATAAATTCATAGAAAGCAGAGATTTTTGTCTTAAACATGTTTATCTCCTTTCCCCTTTTCTCTTCAGTATCTAGGAATATGCTTTGCTCCTAGAAGGTACTCTGTTAAGTACTCACAGATTTCAAGCTGTGATGCATCGGGGGTGAGGGATGGGAAAGGTGTAGCAATGGAAGAGGTGAGTTTCTCTCTTAAGACTATCGGCCCCGTCACCCACAGCAGTGTCTACTTAGCCCATACTGCAGCTATCAAACAACAATGAAAGGTGATGAGATGAAATCAGAGAAGGGAAAGGAAGGAGGGAAAGTAGGATTGAAAGCTATTGATCAGTATTGAAAATCTATTGTGTGTCAGACGCCTTGCTACCCATTTTAATGCATGTCTTCTTAACAAGCAGCTTAAAAGCCAGTATTAGTAGGGACTAGACACTATTTCTTTAGCAAAGGAAATGTTCCTAAACTCCTTCTCTGCTCTACCCCAGCTTACCCACTGAGATAAACAAGAACTCAAGGAGTTGACCTTTAGTGCCTTCTTGGAAGTCACACACAATCATCTAAGAGCTTATTTTTAAGAACTCAGTTTATACCAAGTCTTAGAAATACAGAATCATCTTCTCTGGACATTTTCATAACTTGGAGTTCATTTGTTTATTAATATTTATTGAGTACCTACAGAACCACTCATTAAACAGACAACAATGAAGAAAGCGCTGTTTATCATCTCAAAGTGTTTAGAGTAGAAGGGGAAAGCTGGAGAAGTAAATAAGCAATTAGAATAAGCCCTGTATTCAGGAAGGCACAAGAAGTTATAGGAACACAGAGGAATAGCGTATAACCCACATCTAGGGGCTGGAGAAAGGCTTCCTGGGGAAATTTGTATTCAAATTCAAAGATAAAATTCTGATAGAAGAGGGTTGGAGATTGGGGGAATTGGGATCTGACCCCGAAGCAAGCATGAATCTGGCACATTTGGGATCTGAAAGGTGTTCAGTGTAGCTAAGTTAGCAAGTCATGGCTTTGATATTAAAGGTAGGATAAGCACTTGACCCAAGATAAAAAAACAACTTGTTAGTGCTTAAAGTTTCATTCAAGACCATGCAGAAGAGTAGTGGGAAACAAAGCTGGAGACAAGAAATGAGGTTGAGAGCAGAGGAACAAGCACATTGCATTAGTTTAAATTTGCCAGGAAACGGACACTAAAACAGACGACAACTGCAAGAGATCTCTGTGGAGGGAACGGGAGTGCACTGCGTGGGGTGCCTCATAGGAGCACCCTAAGGGGGATGCACTCCGACCATGATGCAGACCTGACACACGTGGAAGGAGAGAGGCAGGAAGGAATATCAGGTATAAAGGATCACAGGCAACAGTGCCATTCCAGAGGGATTCAGCAAGGGCCCGTGGGGAGTTCTGAAGTTAAAATTGTGCACTGAAGGAGTTCACATCTTGCTAGAATGGGCCTGTTTTAGTATGTGTATTTGTCAGGGTTCTCCAGGACAACAGAACCCATAGGTTGCGATACATACACATAAACATATACATATATACATACATATCTGTGATAGGATGTGTGTATGTTTATACACATAAAAAGAAAGAGAGAGAGCGATTTAAGGGAATTGGTATATGTGCTCTTCAGGGGAAAGTGGAGATCCAGGGATGAGTTGCAAATTGAGTCCAAAGGTCATCTGCCTTACTTAGTCTATGATTTAAGTGATAATCTCATATTAGAAATACAGAAGCATTTAAACTAATGTTTGACCAAATATCCGTTTAAGTTCACTCGTAAAATTAGCTAGCACAGTGTGGTCATCATACTCTGTCACTGGGGCGCAGCTTGCAGGAAGCAAGGTCTTGGCATGAATGCAGCAGAGGAGGCAGCAGGGCAGCGGCTGGGGCTGTCGTCAGTTCTGCTCCGTGTAGCAGATCTGTGCAGCTTCTATTCTTGGCCACCACACACAAAAGCAGTGATCAAGGCAGCATCAAAAGATCTGTCCAAAGTTTAACTGTCCTTAGTAGACAAAATACAGGTTGGAACAACACAAGGGACAGGTGGATGAAAGCAGAAGAACACATGTAAGACAACAGCAGAGCAGGCAGACATGAATGAGGCAACACACTGGAGCTGAAAGGAAAGCAGAAAATCAAGGAGTGCTGGTGGGAAACATGGCAAAGCAACAACAAAAACAGCAAACAAACCAGGATCTGCAGTCACTGCGTTAAAACGAATACCCCCACTGTAAGCAGAGACCTAGGCTCAGAGATGCTAAGTAACTTGGCCAAACTCATCTTTCGCATTCGTAGCCAGATTTAGAATTTGTCTTCTCTGCTGTGAATTCCATCTCTTTTTACTCTATTATACTGACTCCCTTTTTTAAAGAGACAGGCCCTTGCTGTATTGCCTAGGCTGGACTGAGACTCCTGGGCTAAAGGGATCCTCTTGCCTCAGCCTCCTGAGTAGCCGGGACTATAGGTGCACACCACCAAGTCTGGCTTAAACTGACTTTCTGATCTATCTTGGGGTCAAGAAACCCAACTATGGAGTGAAGAAACAGGCATGAGGCAGCAGAAGTAAAACAACTTTGGCAGGAAGCAAACCATCTGCCTTCACAAAGAAGCATCTTAATATATTTTCTACTGAAGCAACTTCCAGTCCCTGGGGAAGTTCAGGCTCAGGCTTGCACGTGAAAGCAGGAAAGTAGATTCAGTTGGGGAAGCAGTGCGTGTGAGGGCAGGGACACAGGCTGATCCCGACACATCTTTGTGAAATGGGGATGAACTATCAGAAACAGAGGCAGTTTTCCTTTGAAAGTCTGTCACATTCACAATGAGGGTGATGAAAGACTTTGCTTCCTTGCTTTTTAGGTAACTTCAATATGGCCAGACTTTGAAATATAATACTGTACTGAATTTTGTATTGAATGTGGTGGTGCAATATTGAACTATAAAAGAAAGGGCTGGAACAGTACTTTTCAAATACTTGCTGCTCAGAATCCCTTTGCCCTTTTCCACTTACAGGTATGATCTTATCTATTGATATTTTCTGTCTCAAAAGGCCCTCTGTCTATTCTATCAGGTTGCCCTATTTTTCATTGTGTAATAGGCTGTATTTTGACAATGAATAGTCCCAAACACTTCGATATATTGC
The DNA here is from genome assembly GCA_004027835.1 of Alouatta palliata. Classification (NCBI taxonomy): domain Eukaryota; kingdom Metazoa; phylum Chordata; class Mammalia; order Primates; family Atelidae; genus Alouatta; species Alouatta palliata. Next base: position 27,306 of record PVKV010023765.1, read on the forward strand.
TATTACTGTGCTTTTCTTTTGAAGAAATTCTTTACGTGGCATTTGCACTTTAATCAGACTTCAAGCTGCTATGATAGCAGCCCTTCTCTCTTGCTAGACCCCACCACCACCCAGACACCAACTCCTTTGTACATCTCAATGAGTCCTGTCATTCTTAACACCGAGGGCACCCCTCCTGTTATCCTGACATGGTAAGGAGCAGCTGGCAGCTTTCTTCCAACCTCTTTCTAGCAATGCCCGCTGCTGCCACTCTGTAGCAATCAACAGATGCATCGTGTGGCCTCCTTTATTCTCACTATGTGGCTCTGCCCACCCTTGCTCTCGATGCCCACTTGAAATCCTAGTGCATCACATGTACAGGTTTTTCATGGGCACTATAGCTAAAGTGAAGATGGCCAGAAGGAGCTATTGGGAGGCAGCAAATCTGTTGAAAGCTATTTGTGTTCTAGGAGCATACTGAAGAGTCAGCCCACTCGTGTAAACACTGAGCACTGAGATAGTGGTATTTTAGCTGCAGTTTGGAGAATTTCAAAATAAGGCTGGTCTGGGGCAGAATAAAATCATATAGACATATATATCATCAGCAGGATACAGTCTGATTTATAAAAGAAACAAAAGAAATGATATTGTGCATTGAGTGTCGGCTGTGATCTTTGAAGACAAGGGCCAAAGCTCCTAGCCCCCTTAGCACTCAAGTATGATGCTGGCCACAGTGGGTGCTCAACTGATGTGTGTTTAACTGAACTGAATTTTTTTGTTTGTTTTTGAGACAGAGTCTTGCTTTGTTGCTCAGGCTGGAGTGCAGTGGTGCAAGCATAGCTCACGGTAGCCTCAAACTCCTGGGCTCAAGCTGTCCTCCAGCCTCAATCAGCATCTTAAGTATGTAGGATTGCAGGCATGCAACACCACACCAGAGTAATTTTTAATTTTCTTATTTTGGAGGGAGACAGGATCCTGCTATGCTGCCCAGGCTGGTCTCAAACTCTTGGCTTCAAGTGACTTTCCCACCTTTATCTCCCAAAGTGTTGGGATTACAGGCATGAGCCACTGCATCTGGCTTGAACTAAATTTACAGCAAGGGAAACAAACTGGTTTATAAGTTTATTATCGTGGGATGTGTTAAGGAGCTTTAGGTAATCAGGTAAAAGTTAAGGCCTCTCTCACCAGAAACACATACACACAAAAATTTGTATGAAATTTCAAGAGATCCTGTTACCCACCTAACATTGAAATCCTGCCATCAACTTCCATTGAGATTTTTCACACACTAGAGATTCTACTGTAAAAGTGTTTTTAAAAACATTCGAAGAGCAATGAAGGATCAGTAACCAGGGTTATATCCTCTGTGGCAAAATATTGATGACCTGACATTTAGAAATAACCCCGACATTTACTGTTTATAGAAAGTTTCTTAACCTCCCTAAAGCTCATCTGCAAAATAGAAATGAATTTTTTTCTTTCTATGCTATTGTGGCATTTAATGCAATAATTTATGTGAAATACTGTGTAATGTCTCTAGACAGCTTATTATTATTGAGCTAATCTAAGCTGATTATTTTACGTTTGCTTGTTTTTCTCCTTCCTTTTCATTTTCTCCTGCTTCTTCTTTTCCTTCCCTTTCTCCTTCTTCTGGCTCGATATTTGGTGAAAACTATTGTTAGTGTTTAGTGGTTTTTCTGTATTTGTGAAGAGTCACAAACAATGAAAATACCTTGATCTCCCATTAGCACATAGTGGGTTACTAGCAACATGCATTCCTTAGCTCACGTTGTTCATGCAAAGAGCTTGGGGTCAGAGCTTCAAAGATTGAGATTTGAATACTTCTTTCCATTTACTTGGGGAAGATGACAAAATCTCTTTCTACAACTGTACTTTATGTAAGTTTACACATTTGGAAAATAGCGATAATAACAGGGTTATTTGAGAATTCAAGAGACACTGCACTTAAAAATAATCCTTTGAAAATTGTAAAGCACTCTGCAAGAAATAGAGAATAGAGGTATGACGGTGCTAGTCCCATCTGCTCTTTTGCTGGCTGGATGCTATGAGACTGAAGTGGGCATTTATTATTTTGTCTGCCCAGCCTCTCTAATGAGATCTAAATTGATCTTCAGATTCTACACTGTACTGTCACATGTGGGAATGGGAACCATTACATACTCTTCTCCTCAGCCATGATTGGTCTCAGGCTGGGTCAATCAGAGACCTTCCATAACGTTTTCCAAATTAGAAATAATATAAGAGGAGCTTTTCCTCTCAGGACGCCGTGCTGGGCAGCTGTGAGTCTGGAGCTTTAAGTGGCCGTAGTTCAGGCTCAAGTGAAAAGCTGTTTTGAGGACAAGGCCAACATACAACAAAAGGCAGAGAGAGCAGAAAGAAAAGAGTATTCTGAGTCCCTGAAGTCTCAGAAGCCATCTCAATTCCTGCTTCCTCCAGGCTGGATTGTTCCACAGTTTAATTTTGTATTTTGTTTCCCCATTTTCTAAAGTAACTTTGAGGTGAGTTTCTGTCATTTGCAGACAGAAAAATGCTGACTGACAACAGGTCTTGCATGTACCTTCCAAGAAGCTACAGGAGTATAGTTGCCCAAGTGCTGTCTCCATATACCTAGAGGAAAAAAATTCTCTTGGTCCCCATTCTGGTCCTAGCCCAACCAAACCCATTCGTCAAGTTTTATTGCCCGTGAAAGCAATATGATCAGTATCGCTTGCCCCAAAAGCCAGGAAGATGTCTCTCCTCAGTTTGCAATAGCCTGTTCCTCGACCCAGAGCTTGTGAGGGAAGGCACTGGGCTCCTTGTGAATTCACTGTGCTTCTTGCAGCCAGAATGTGTTTTTAAGAACTGCACCTGAGGGAGATGACATGAACAGGGCAATCTGGGTCGACTGGAGAGCAGACAAGCCTGAGGAGGAGACAGCAGCAGGAAAGAAATGATTTCGGAGCAAGAGTAGATTGCTGCTGTTTGGCTCTTTTAACCCATGGAACCCAATAATAATTTTCCCAAAATTTTATATATCCTGCCAATTGAGTCCTATAGTCACATGGGTAGGCAGGTCTGAATTACTTGGCTTGTCAAAAGAGGGGTGTTGTTTATAAGTGGAAAGCTAACATACTACCATGCCCTCAAGTGAAGAGAGAGCTATCTGAATAAAAATAAAAGAATAACTAAAAACTCCCAGTTAATGCCAAGATAACATGGAACTTTTAATTGTTCCAAGATCTGATCAAAAAATGTGGTTTTAGGCCTCACAAGAATTAATCCTGTCACCTTAAATTTGAGCTGGGATAAAGCAATATATTTCAATTAAAAATGTCAGTGTTGAATTGCCTGTGCAAACCCTTCTGTAGAATTTGTTGTCCTCAAAACACAACAAGGAGACTAAATAGGGTTTTAATTGTCCTTAAAGTCTGGGAACTCTCTCAAAATGTGACAAAATGAAATACTTCATTTCTCTGGCCTATGTAGTTAAAAAGCTTCTATAAGAATTCCTAAATGGCATGGCCTTTTATCCCCTTCATCCACACCCACTTACCCTCTTCTTCTTTTGTGTTACCATTGTATTTGTGTTTTCCTATATTTAATATTTCAGAAGTTTCTCCATGCTTTATAAGAAGCCAGCTAGTTTAAGGGGTTTTGTATGTTTCTGTCTCTTAAGTATTTCAGACATATCTTTATTATGTTAGAACCTTCTCTGTTTCCAGGATCTCTTTGAAATTAAATAAATTTATAGAAATGGTTGTTAATTTCTTACTATTGTACTTATTTCTAGGTTCCATTTTATATTTCTCTAGAATTAATCTTGAAGATAATTAATTAATTATATTGTTTGCATGTGTCACACCTTAGGTCCTTACATCCTAAAACAACAAAAAAAGACATTTTAGCATTTAGCCTGGAACTTCATTTTGTAGAAAACAGTAATTTCCTTTAGTTATGTCTCATTTTCTACTAATATCTATATAGACACTTTTCCTGGTTACTTTATCTAAAAAGATAGATACATATAAATGTCAGAGTAAACAGTTTTTATATGTCATTTAATAGATTTTTTAAATTTCAATTTTCCCTAGATCCATTCAGTTTTTTAGAGATAACTAGATTTTAAGCATTATCCTTCAGATTTGCAATCCATATTAATCTAAATGTGATTCATGTTGTCGGTTGCATTTTTAAAAATTTATCAGCCTGTATTCACACATAATTCAAGACATGCATAGTTTCCTAGTCTTCTGCCCTTTTGCCCTGCATAATGTATAGTAAATCTGTAAGTACAGTAGCTTATGTCAGGGTGAATTATTGAACTAAAAGTTTGACATATGATCTAGGGAAAATACTGCATTTTCACTGAAGGCAAACCGTGAATCTCTTCAGGGCAATTCCAGTTGATTTCTTTGCCTCTTACTTCAATTGTTTTTTTTGAAGGCATGCACTATATCTTCATATTTGTGAATACATTTGATTTTGCTGTTTATAAAAGTGTTATAGAACATGTCAAAGAAGACCACTACGTTTTTTATGAATCTTAAAATGTGCTGGTGTACATATATATGACACAATTAGTATAATGCGTATGTTGGCTCACATATGATGTGCGTTGACATTCTCAAAACATATTTTCCCAAATGAATAACACACAATCACGTTTCTAAATTAAAACAAAATAGAAGTGTGTAAGACAAAGGTAAAAAAGTCCCCGTTTATTCACCATCTCCCATCTCTTTTACTCTCTCCTCTCTCTCATATACACACACGAACCACACACAACTGCCACATCCCACTTCCTTTACAAATATAAATCCTTTTTTTGCCTTAATATGCTTTCTCGTAGAGTATTTCTACGTATTTAAATACACATATATAACTAATGCCAAATATATTTTTGTTTGCTTTGTTTTGACTTTCCATGAGTTCATACCCAGATATGGCATTTGCTATACTTGGAATTTGCTGTTTACTCTTTCTGGAGTGTTTTTCCTCAAAATATTTCTGAAGCTTAGTTACTTGCCTCTCTTAGGCCTTATCCAGACATCTTCTTTTATTATTAAGACATTCTCCAATTACTCTATTAAAAACTGAAACCTGCTTTCCTGTACCTACTTCCTGCCCATCCTTGTTCGTGGTTTATTTGTCTTCATAGTTTTTATCACCTTATAAATAACATATATTTTATGTTATTTATAACATATATAAAACATGTATATTTATAACATGTATATTTATAACATGTATATTTATATGTTTATATAAATTTATATATATTTATATAAATATATATATATTTATATAAATATATATAAATATATTTATATAAATATTTATATAAATATATTTATATAAATATATTTATATTTATATAAATATTTAAATATATTTATAAATAAATAAATA
>PVKV010023766.1:0-32686 GCA_004027835.1 Alouatta palliata
TTTCAGATGGGGTCTCTCACTGGACGTCCAGTTTGTTGATGATGAAGTTATTTCTTTCTGTTTCTTAGTTTTCCTTCTAACAGTCTGGCCCCTCTGCTGTAGGACTGCTGAGGTCCACTCCTGGCCCTGCTTGCCTGGGGATCACCTGCAGCGGCCTCCACGCTTTCACTGGGAGCTGCAATCCTCAGCTGCTCCTAATCGGCCATCTTGGATCCCATCCCGAAGTTTCTTCGTTATAAAATGTCACCTTTTCTATATGGATTACTGTGCCAGCATGTATTAAAATGCCGGGTCGGTCGGGCTCCTCCGCTGCCTTGTGCGGACGGGAAAAACAAAACACAGAGCGGGTTCCGGAGTTGGCTCGGCAGCCGTGGCCAGGGGGCTGAATCCACGAGCACGGAGTTGGTCGGGGGCGAACGGGGCTCTGGTGAGTTTCAGGGTCTCCGGGTCCCTAGGCTGCCTCCTTCGCGGCGCTCCTTTGTGTAATTTCACTCGATTCAAGTTTAATCCGATAGTTCCCGAGCACGAGCGCGTCCGCACCACCAGGGCTCAACCCCCACGCCGCCGCCGATGCCGCCGATGCCGCGGCCGCCGCCGCGGCCCCAGCACGCCAGCGCCTGCATTGAAAACTGCCACTTTAAATAAGTGTACACTGTAAGCTATAAACAGCATGCAAATCTGAGATTCTCAAAACGAATTCAGTATAATTGGCTTTTGATATCAACATTTTGCATATTTTATAACATATTATTTGACACAGTGATCCATCTCATCCAAAATATTTTTGGTTTCTGTTGAATAATTTAAAAATGCTTTGGTGTGGATTCTAGATTCTCCAAATTGTATGACTTAGATGAGTAACAGAGTTTTAATACATTTGTCATTTGCAAATCTCCCTCCCAACAAAACTGTAAACTTCTTGAGATAATAGGTTATGATGTAGGGTTTTTGTAGCCCCCACCTCTACTCCATTACAGGGGCATAGGATTTTGCAAATGGTAGGTACTTGATTATTTGTTAAATAAATACAGTTTAATCCTGATCAGAATAACAGCAGAATAAAATGATTCCAATTGACACTAAAATGGTGGAAATGTAAATAGATAATTGGTGATGGATTCTCATAATTATTAATTCCCTACCATGTTTTCTGAAGTATTTTTTTTGTAAACTACTCTCGGAACTTACTTTCAGTGGATGCTTATTTCAACAATAGCATTGCTTGCAGCTGTAAAGTTTTACCCGTCTCACCTAAGAGAGCGGTGACAATGTCTATGGCTAGGACCTTTAACAACAAAAATAGTAAATACAGCAAAAAGTCACTAAAAATAGGATCAACCACCCAAAACTACATTAAAAGAAAAATTCATAGTCAAGCCTTTTTATTATTAAATATAAGAAAGATTAAAAATAATAAAACTAAATCTTCATCTCAAAATGCTAGAAAAATAATAAAAACGATAAAAGAAAATGGGATAAAATGTCCACCTTTTTCCTCCAGGCATTTGCCAATGATAAGCATGAGAATAGAGGTAAAGATTCCAGGTCAGGCATGGTGGCTCACCCGTATAATCCTAACACTTTGGGAGACTGAGGCAGGTGGATAATGAAGTCAAGAGACAGAGACCAGCCTGGGCAACACGGTGAAACCCCATCTCTACTAAAATACAAAAGAAGTTAGCCAGGCATGGTGGTTATGTGCCTGTAGTTCCAGATACTTGAGAGGCTGAGGCAGGAGAATTGCTTGAACCAGGGAGGTGGAGGTTGCAGCAAGCTGAGATCATGCCACTGCACTACAGCCTGGGCAACAGAGGGAGACTTTGTCTAAAAAAAAAAAAAAAAGATTCCAGACATTCCAGACAGAGACATACTCCTGAGAAGCAGAGATACTAACAGACAGTTGTTTCTCAACCTCAGCACTATTTACATTTTGTGATAGACAATTCTTTGTTGTGGGGAGCTCCCCTATACATGATAGGATGTTTAGTAGCATCTCTGACCTCCCACTAGATGCCAGTAGCATTGTCTCCACTTCTTCCACAGTTGTGAAGAACAAAAATTCCTCCAGACATTCTCAAATATTCCCTGGAGCAAAATTGTCTCTTGTTGAGAACAACTGATCTAGACAACCAATAGAATGGTAAATCTAGCTCTACCTCAACAAATAATAAATCAAACACTGACTTTTAGTGTTTTCTGATTTCTGTGGTGCAAATACTTCTGGTATTTCAAGTAAAAATATGACATCACTAAATGTGGGGTTGGGAAGAGATATTTGGTAATGCCATTACATAATATTTCTTTTAATATAGACATGATAGTTATAAATAATTTAGTTAAATGTAGTTAAATAATTGGGAAGTGATGAATTTTGAATATTTATTGTCTTTGTTTTTAATATAATTCATTTAATTGTACATTTACATAATTTATTTTTAATTATGGCTATGTTTAGCAACTAGCTTAGCAGGTTCCTTAAATGTTAACAATAGGTTCTTCCAAGCTTCAGCACACTACTGTAATAGGGGCAAACAAAAGGTAGACTTAACAAAAACTGCAGTTCAACCTCAAGTTAGCTCAGTCCCTGAAAGAATTAAGGAGATCTTCTACCTCCCTTTCCCAGTCTAGCTGGCTATCAGAGGATAGGATGAACCCTTTATGGAAGAAGATTAAATTATCCAGAATGCAATTTTTCATGCACATTGCCTGGCATTCATAAAAAATTACTAGGCATAGCAAAGTACAAGATCAAGGGAAATAAATCGACAAAAGAAACAGGTCTATACATGACCCAGATACATAGATATTTAAGTTAGCCTTAAAAATAACTGTGATTAATATATCCAAGAAAATAGATGATAAGATGGAGAATTTCACAAGAAAGCTGGAATCTATTGTAAAGAATTAAGTATTTTTAGGGCTGAAAAATGCAATAACTGAAAGTATAAACACAATAGATGAATTTAACAGCAAATTAGACACACAAGAAAGTAGGACTGGTAGAGAGCAACAACAAAAAAACAGGTTAGTAGAAAAACTTCAGACTGAAGCTAGGAGAGCAAGAAATAAATATAGATAAGATCAGAAATATGTTTCAGTTAAAACATGTATATAATTAGAGCTGCAGAAAGGGAGGGAAAAGATGATGGGAAAGAAGCAATATTTAAGAGATAATTGCCAAGAATTATCTGAAACTGACAAACTGAGAAAAAACATCAAGCTACAGATTCAAAAAGTGCTTGAAATCTGAAACAGGATGAATAGCCATATCTTGATGTATCATATGCATATTATTACTGTTGAAAATCAAAGGCAAGGAGAAAATTTTAAAAACATCCAGATAAATTAACATGAAAAAAAAAATGTAGAACTGTTAAATAAATTCAAGAGGATGATCTCCAAAAAGAACAATAAACTTGACCATTTCGGTCAAGTGTAGTCAAGAAAGAAGGGAGGAAGAACATAATGTTTAAAACACTAGAAATGAGAATAGAATAAAACCAAAGTTATGAAAAAAACAATTTTAATGTAAGAGAATACTATGTATAACCCAATTCTAATAAATTTAAAGTCTCAGGTTGATAATTTTCTAAAAATAAAATACAAAATTTGACTCAGGAAGAGTTACAAGAGCAGCAACCTCAGAAGAAATTGAGTTATCACAAAAATAAATTATTCCCATGCTATTATAAACTGTGTCAATTAATGAAAATAGAATAAGTCTTACAAAATTCTTGACAAATGTAAAGTACCCTTAAAACTAAGAGCTGATAAAAAGTATACAACCAAAGAAAAACCATAGATCAATCTGATTTATGAAAATAAAATGCACTCACATTTTATTTCAGCACTGCTCACAACAGCCAAGTTTCAGAAGCAACCTAAGTGTCCATCACCGTCAAATAGATAAAGAAAATGTGATACATATACACAGTGGAGTAGTATTCAACCATAAAAAATGAGATTCAGTTATTTGCAACAACATGGATGGAACTGGAGTTTATTATGTGAAGTTAAAGTAAGGCAGGCACAGAAAGGTTTATCACATGTTCTCACTTATCTGTGGGTGCTAAAAATTAAAACAGTTGAACTAATGGAGACGGAGAGTAGAAGGATTGTTATCAGAGGCTGGAACGGTTGCGGGGAAGGGAGGATGATTAATGTGTACAAAAAATATTTACAAAGAACAAAAAAGTAGAATAACTAAATAAGACCTAGTATTTGCTAGCACAGTAGGGAGACTGTAGTAATAAATAATGTTACATTAAAAAAAAAACTAAAGGAGTATAATTGGATTGCTTGAAACAAAGGATAAATGCTTGCAGTAATTACCCTGGTGTAGTAATTATACATTGCATGCTGATATCAAAATATCTTAGGTAACCCGTAAGTATATACCTACTATACATCCACAAAAGTTAAAAGTAGAAAAGAAAATAGATGTAAGAATCTTAACTAAAATATTAATAAATGGAATATAGCAATATGTTGAATAAGTCACATGTCATGACAAGGTAACGTTTATTTCAGGGATGTACAAATGGTTCAATACTGAGACATCTTTGGAAAAATGTAATCATTTTAATATGTACTCAGAAGAGATTTTATACCATTCAAAATGTATTCTTTAATTTAAAAAACTCTTAGTATAAATGAGTACTGTGTTTCATCAAATCTAAGAAGCAGTTTGTAAGGGTATAGAAAAAAAAAAAAGAGTGTTTTTTCCTATTCTCTGTGACCACTCAACACGACAACAACACAAGTTCTGTGTAAATGGGAACTTTATAACATTGGGGTGATGTAGGCCTTTCTAAACAAAATTCCCAAAGCAGAAATCAAAAGGCAAAAGACATTGGATTGGACTACTAAATATTTTACATTTCTATAGCTCAAAAACACCATAGAGTATATCGTAAAAAAGAAAAACAACAGTGGCAAACAAGCAAACTGAGAAAAATATGTGCAACCCATTTGATGGACAAAAGATTAATTTTAAAATCAGTTGAGAAAGACAAACATCAGAAAAATGGGCAGAAGATATAAACAGATACTTTTCAGAATAAGAAATACATATGATCCACAAACATAGGAAAAAATATTTTACCTATTAATAATAAAAAATGAAGTAAAAGGATGAATAAATTTTTACCTACCAAATCAGTGAAGATTTCCAATATCATCAAATTAAGTATTCATCAGAGTATAGTAAATTAGCACTTTCAAATACTGCAGAGTAGAGTGTGAATTGGTAGTACCTTTCTGGATAGCAGTTTAGTAAGTTATTTAAAGGTCTTAGAATTCTGCATGCCATAGGTCTAGCAATTACACTTGTAGGAACTTATTCCAAAAATCATGTTTATGCATAAAGATATAGCTATAAGAATGCTCTTAATCATTCTTCTTATGATAGCAAAAAATAATTTCAATATCCAAAATAGGGGTCTATGTAAATGAGCTATATAGTGAAAATATATCTGATATTTCAAATAATAGTGCAAAAATACATTTATAAGTCTAAAAGATTACTAACATATGATCCCATATTTATAAAATATGCATACCTATACATATATGCATAGGAAATAGTTTAAAAGGTTTTGTAACAAATGTTAACAGTTATCTCTGGATGGTACAATTATAGGTGTTTTTAAAAATCTATACTTTTAAGTTTTTCTAAAATTAGCATGTATTTTTAGGGTATCGGAAAAACACTAATATTATTTTAATATTACCTTTGCTCAATGTGTTACCAGCAGTGAACAATTTATTTTAAAAACTTACTTTAAAATAAATATACATCAACTCTCTATGACAAAATTTATCTTTTCCCAATGATAATTTGGAGGAATGAATTAGAATGTAATTCCACATTTATTTTTAATGGCCAAAATCCACGTTGCCCATCTACTCACATTTGTGATAGATACTTTACCCACTCCTGTGTCTTCTAAGTTGTTGCTGCTGCTTTTCTTTTTTATCCCTAAGTGACTGGTAATGGTGATAATATCTTAATGAAAGGTAGCCACTGGAAGCTTAAACAGCTGAAACATTCTGGTTTCAAATTCTCTCCCTGATCATGAGGGAGGAGAAGATGGATATCTTCCATCTTCCTGTAGCACTTACACAGTCCTATTCCAAGAAACTTAGAGGCAATCAATGAAGGGTGGGACACCAAAGTTAGATTTGCATTTATTTTTAAACAGGTTTATTTTATTAACTGTTTATCGTGTTTGAATATTCTAAAATATTGTGTGTATTGGAGATATTTTAAAGCCACCAAGATTATCGGTTGAAAACTTACCAAGCATTTTTGCTAAGTACTTTAAAGAAAATTGTCTCCTTTATTTTTTACAACTTAAATAGAAAATCAAAGCTCACAAAAGGTATGTAATATGTTCAAGGTAACACAGGTAGTAAGAGATGGAGCTAGGACACAGATTCTCGTCAGTGTGGCCCCTAAAGCACTGTATCCCAGCTCTGATATTATGTTATAATGCTTCCCTGTATTCTGGCAGATTCTTCTTTTTGCTGAGTAATTCACCATCTGGTAGCTATCGCATTCTGGTGTTAATTGGTACTAATTTTCTGATGATGGCCAACAGCTATATTTGGATTTTAAAGTGGAAAAAGCTATGATTAAGGTGTAATACATGTGAGGTTAAAGTCACAGTTTTCCCCACTTCCCTGTGTGACTTTGAATAAGCTACTTAACCTCTATGAGCCTAATTTCCTCGTTTGTAACGTGAGGATAATACCCTTGTCACAAGAACTATTGAGAGGATTAAGTAAATAATGTCGAAATGTTTTGTAAGTGGAAAAAACACTGTAAATGTGGAGCATTGATAGTAAACAGTGTAAGGACTGGAATACATAGCAGTTTTCAGAACAAAGGTTCATCAGTGTAAGGGAGACATGTGGCTTATTGGAATAGAGGCAGGAGATCTATTAGGTAAGTACTGCTTTAAAATTCTGGGAAGGTTTGTCTGCTTGCTGCATCATATTCTATTATTGGTTGTCTTCTGCGTCAGTTCTGGTTATTGCCAATTGGTGTTGATGATAACTAGTGATAATTTGCCACAGTGGGTGGGATGGGGAAGAGAGTGATCTTGCTTATTTAGAGTAAAAAGAGATCTAGAGAAACTCAGGAGACAATAGATAATTGATAGTTGTAATATCTTACCAATTGGCCAGCCTATATCCAGAGCACTGCGTGGTTCAGTATGAGATCCTCACTTTAAAAGGTTTATAGACATAAAGTGGTAAATGTATTATTTTTGGCCCAGACTGGGTCTTTTTCTAGATTTTCACCTGTTTGTGCTTAGTTCAGTGCTTCCCACCAAGACAACTTTGTAACAGTTATACTTACAAAGTTTTCAAGGTGGAAGTTTATACAGTGTGAAGGGACGTTTTTTGACTTCCTCACTGGGCAAAAAGTTACATTTAGAGAAGAGCAACTGATGGTTAGGAGACTCAAACTCATGTCATTTTGAAAAGACAATGGAGGAGAACTGAAAAGCCTTAGCTTAAAGGGAAAAGTTGTAGAGCTGGCAGGATCTACTTTAGTAGTTTGCAAACTTCGCTGTCCATTAGAACCATACATTCGAAACCTCTCCTCAGAGTTCTGGTTTAACAAGATTATAGTGCATTCCAGAATTTCTTTTTTTAAAAAAACTCTCCCATAATTCTTATGGTTGGTTCCCATGAGTCTAGGTGAAGGTTAAGGAACCCCTGCCTTAGGGTGATGTCAGTAGTCATGCAACAAACACTACAAACAATAGGCATGGAGAGCTGAAAAGATTTATCAATTGTCTGAATGCAAGGCTGGTGAAAAGCTATTCCTAAAGATTAATTTGATGTTTAAAACCTAGTTTGGAAAGAAAGATGATGAATTCAGTTTTGGAAGCCTGATAGATTTGAGATTTTAACATAAATTTTTAGGTATATCAGTCTTCCCCAAAGTGTGTTCCACTGAATATTTGTTTTATCAGACCATCACATCTGCATAACACTAGTTCCAGGACATGTTAATATATGTCCTGTGGAAAAAAAAAAAGAGTGCCATGGAATAGGAAAATAAAAGATGGCTCATTGGGAAACATCAAATTATAACAAGTCAGATGGTTACCTATCATAAAACTCATGGAGCCTACACTAATGTTCATTGTAGAGCTCCAGGGGTAAAATATATGTAGCACTTTCAAAATTTTTCACCACAGAAAATTTTTTTTAGTTGAGGAAATGTTGCGAAGCTAATGTTCCTGATAACACTCGTAGGAAATGCTAAAGTAGATAAGGAAGATATTTAAGTTTACTACAAAGGCCAAAGTTAGATGTATATGTTTCATGGAAAGGATGAATAAGGCAGTGAAATGCTGCAGAGACTCAGCACAATTAGAACCAGTTATTTGAGTTGGCAATATTAGAAAACAATTTTAGTAGAAGTAGTAGTGAAAGTAAGGTTGTGAAGATGTTAGGATACAATCTCATGTTTTCAAATCATGAGCTTAAGTGGAGAAAATGTGTTAAAATATTTAAAATTGGAATTATCCCAGAAAATATAGTCGTCATAGTTATGCTACTATAGTTAAGGTAGGAGTGGTAAAGCTAACTTCTTATGATAGGAGGGAAAGTAGGCTCAAGAAAAAAATTGTAATTTTTTGGATAAACTGAAGAAGGGTGTAAAGAGAGATGCATTTAATGTGCCGGAAATGAAGGAAAGAGATTAAAAAACAGATAGAATAAATTTTTAAAAAGATTAATTTTTCTCCTTGTGGGGGCTAGGAAATTTTTTAGATGAATAATTGTATTGGATTTTTTAGATTAATAATTGTCCATCTATGAGATTAGTTTTCAGTATTCCATTTTTTGGATTAGCTGGTTTCTTTGCTTGTGTATTAGTGTCAAGTATGCTTGCCATAGAATAGGAGTTCAATACATAGCCATTCTCATTAATGATGCTGTTATTTTCTCTATTCGAACATGTTGTTGCTCCTTATCACCATCAGTGAGTAGACAAAGGAGAGTCAATTGAGGTCAAAGCAGATAACTAATTCTATTTGGTTTATCAGTACTATATTTCATAATCATAAGTTGGCTGGCCATGATTCCTTCTGCTGTTTATATTTCATCTTTATTATCTTCCATTGTACTTGAAACAACCTACACTTTTGCTCATTCTTGTCTTGATTTGTTTTTCAGTGGTCATTCTAGTTGCAAGTTTTTTTTTTTTTTTTTTGCTCCAAGGAAACTTGCTTTATGCTGCCGGAGATTTGCACATTTTACTTCTATGTACTCACTTAAGTATATAGTGTTAGTGGCAGTCGCATGACTCATAGTCTGCATAAGCATAAATTAAATCCAGTACCTCTGTGGTATGCGCTCTTTGAGATTGCTCTGGAAGACCACCCAGAAGGCTAAATTTACACAGACTGCAAGGACCTATTGAACTTAAGAAAATCCAGCAGCACCAAATGACCAAATACACCTGCATCTTTCAGTATGAACGAGCTATCCATTTGCTCTTGATTGAGGTTCAGACTGTTGATCTTAAACTATAAAGGGCTTTATAGGCTGAATTATGCCTACTTTAAACAAGACCTCTTCCTTCAAATAGAGTGCTTTGCATATAGTGAGCACTCCATAAATGCTCTGGACTCTGACTTAATGAATGTTTAGACCTTCCAGTGAACTTCTTTTCATGGTTTCCAGATTTGAAGGAAGCGTTCTTGATACTGAATCTTCGTCCTTCTTATTAGTTTTGCTTGGGGGCTTACTATAGTGTAATTTTACTGACCACATGAAATTTATCTTTTTAGTGATGAATCATTTTAGGTGGTCTGTTGTCCCAGCCTGAGCAATCAATGGAATCTAAGGTTTTATAATTTGATTCATGTGTTCAGAGACAATAGCTGTAAAATAAAATAATAGTTTTAATAAGATCACCAAGAAAGTGGCAAATGTATTATTTTTTGCCCTTGGTCTTTTTCTGATGGATTTTCACTTGTTTGGTGCTTAGTTCAGTGCTCCTCACAAAGACAACTTTATAACAGTGATGCTTAAAAACTTTTCAGTGTGAAAGTTTATACAATGTGGGTATTTAAAAAAAATTTTTTTTATTTCCATAGATTATTAGGGAACAGGTGGTATTTGGTTACATGTAAGTTCTTTAGTGGTGATTTGTGGGATTTTGGTGAGGAGGCATTTTACTTCCTCATTAGGCAAAATGTTATTTTGGAAATTACTAATGTAAACAAATTGGAGTAATTAGAAAGATAGAATGCTTTATGTTAAATAAGAGAGGTTATCTTAGCTTTAAAAAACATGTTGTGAAGCTAATGTTCCTGAAAACACACGTAGGAAATGCTAAGGTAGACAAGGAAGATTAGTGGTTCTCAGGATTATCTGGGGAACTTAAAAGTATAGATTTCCAAACTCTTCAATCTGTGCTTTTCAAAAGCTTAACGTAATTCAAATAAGCTTACATATTCCTGAATTATTGATTTGGGCCCAGAGAACAAGTGGTTTAGTACTGATTTTCTGTCCCCAAGTTAGGTCAAGGTCCCCAAGGTCATTTTATATCATCTCTTTTCATGGCAGTTATATACTATTCTATTGTAAAGTAGGCTTTCAGTGTTGTTATGATTTTTTTAAAAAAACAAGAAAATTATATGAATCTGATATCCTGTGTGGGACCCGTGCAGCTTGAAGTTTTCTTGTTGATCCTACTAGCTCACAAGAACAAACCAGGAATAAGGAACAAATTGAGGTGGCAAATGACTCCAAAGCAACAAAACTTACTCCTCCTTCGTTTCTTTCCCATGTATAAATGAACGTGCTACTAATTGTCTACCCAGTTACTGGAGCAAAAAGCCTAGCAGTCATCTTTAATTATTCTTTCCCTCCCCTCCCATATCTAATCTACCAATGCATTTTTCTCTGTGTACCCTCAGAATATATTCTGAATCTGGCTCCTTTTCGTGTACATTGCTACTGCTCTAGTCTAAGCCACTATCATCTTTATCCTCTTTGATCTGAACTACAATGAGCCTGTCTCCTTTGGCTTTTTAAAAAGGAGACTTCATATTTTAGAACAGTTTTTGATTTAAGGAAAAATTGAGATAGTTCAGAGAGTTCACATATACTCACCCAGTTTCTCCTATTAACATCTTACATTAGTGTGGTATATTTGTTATTATCATAAATGAATATTGATACATAATTATTAACTAAAGCCCATATTTTTTTCAGATTTTCTTAGTTTTTACCTAATGTCCATTTTCTGTTCTAGGATTCTATCCAGGATATCACATTTAGTCATTCTATGTCCTTAGTCTTGTCTTGGCTGTGACAATTTCTCAGACTTTTCTTACTTTTGATGATGTTGGCAGGTTTGAGGAGTCGTGGTCAGGCATTTTGCAGGATGCTCCTTTACTGGAATTTGGTATTTTTCTCATAACTAGACTGGGGTTGTTGGTTTTTTGGAGGAAGATCACAGAGGTTAAGTATCATTTTCATCATATCATGTTAAAGATACATGCAAACAACATGTCATCACTTTTGATATTGACCTTGACCACACGGCTGAGGTAGTGTTTGTTAGATTTCTCCTCTGTAAACTTACTTTTCCCCCCTCATTTCCCTACTGTATTCTTAGGAAGGAAGTCATTACACACAGCCTACACTTTAAAAAGAGTAGAGATTTATGTTCTCCATCCTTGAAGGCAGAGTGTCTCTGCATAAATTATTTGGAATTCTTCTGCAAAGGAGAGTTGTCTCTTTTATTTTTATTTGTTATTATTATTATTTATTTATTTTTTAGAGGAAGGGTATTGCTCTGTCACTCAGACTAGAGTGCAATGGCATAATCATAGCTCATGGCAACCTCAAACTCATGGGCTCTAGTGATCCTCCCACCTCAGTCTTCCGAGTACCTGGAGCTAAAAGTGCGCACCAGCATGACCAGCTAATTTTTTACTTTTTGTAGAGAAGGGGGTCTCACTGTGTTGCCCAAGCTGGTCTTGAACTCCTGGGCTCAAGTCTTTTCTTTATTTAATCAATCAATCACTTATTTATATTAGTATAGACTCGGAAATTAATTTTATACTTTGACTTATAATCAATACTATTTATTTTTGTTGCTCATATTATTCCAGGTTTGGCCATTGAGAGCTCTTTCAGTTGGCTCTTGTGTCCTTTTGATATATCCAGATCAATATAGGGTTTTTTGTTGTTGTTGTTGTGTTTTTGAGCGCTTCTTACTTTTTGGCACTTCTTGATGATCAAGGTTTATCTTTTATATTTTCTGCCCTAGTCCTAGAATCAGCCATTTCTTCAAGCAGGTCTTCTTTTCTTTATTAGATAATGGTATTGGAAACCGAAATCTGGGTGGCAGGTAGGCTCTCTGCTTTGACTTTTGTCCTACTGTGTTTCATTCTCCACATAGTAGGGTGAAGATTTAAATACATTTAAATTATATTGCAATTTGTTCTTTAAAGCTTGTGATGGGTTAGCCTTACATCTTTCAAAATCACAACTCCTTACAATGGCTTATAAAGTTGTAGTCTACCCTTACCTACTTCTGTGACTTTATCTCTTACCATTGTCTCTCTTATTCTCTCCTTCCTGGATGCATTGGCCTCCCCTCATTCTGCCTTTTTTTCATTCTTCTTCTCCTCCTCCTTTTTCCCTAATTTTAACCCCCAAATTATTAACTAATAATTTTTAATGTAATATTTTCTAAATAGTATTACCTTCCTTGCTAAAAAGAATAATTTAATGATTCAGTTTATGACTTCTAGTTATCATTATATATAATAAATTGAGTCATATAACAATGGTGTGTTTAGGCCCTGATGAGCTAAACAGGACTCTCTTTGCCCCTCTAAATAATCCTACAGAGTTCTGTAAAGTGAAAAGGATGCTCCTCCTTTATCTTCTCATCTACATTTATGTCCTCAGAGGCTACTAAAGTGTCCAAAGCCTTAGTCAATTCTATATTACTCTTGTCTAAGTTTCTTTTACAGCTCTAAACTTTTAGAATCTGTCAATAATTGTGTCTAGAACTAACTTGCTAGCCATAACTTATACTGTTCAATTCCTGATTACAACCTAAGGCAGAAATGAAAATTTCCAGGGAATATAAGAAAATAAATATTATGTATAAAACTGATGAGTAAATTTTACTACCTCTTAATCTGCTTCATCCCCCAGAGAACACATGGCAAGTGTGTACATGACACCAATGTAGAAAGACAAGGCTAAGAAACAAACACAGAACAAATAAATGCATTGGAAATTGTCACAAAGTGATACGAAGAGACAAAGATCCCATTGATTAGAATCTTCTGGCATGCTACTGGTGGTCGCCAGTGATTCACAGAAGCAGCTGCCCAATGGCCAAAATACAGGTCAAGCACTTTGGCGGAATATGTTTGAAAATAGTGATGAAGAATAGGGTAGTAAAACACATTTTGTAAAATGACTTAAAGTATGGAAGAACTGTGTATGTTTTGTTTGATTCAGCTAACTTCTAGGTTTTTTGGCTCTTATTGGAGGTCTGGGGTTGCTAAGTGGCTGATTGTAGAAGAAGTGAAATTTATGAGTTTGCTAGGACTATCATAACAAAGTGTCACAGACTGGGACACTTGAAGAATTTTATTGTCACACAATTTTGGAGGCTAGGAGTCTAGATCAAGATGTCACCAGGTCTGATGTCTTCTGAGGTCTCTCTCCTTGGCTTGAAGATGGTTATCTTCTTCCTGTGTCTTCACTTGGCCTTGCCTCTGTGTGTGTCTGTCTTAATTTCTTCTTTTTATAAGGTTGCCAGTCACATTGGATTAGGTTCTCCTGGATGACATTTTAACTTGATTAATTCTTTAAAAACGTGTGTGTGTGTGTGTGTGTGTGTGTGTGTGTGTGTGTGTATGTATTTTTTTCCCCAAATATAGTCACATTCTGAGATCCTAGGGGATAAAATATCAACATATGAATTTTGGGGGAACGTAATTCATCCAATAACATAAAGGTATACTCTGTTCTCTTTAATGTTATTTTCTTAGCATTTTGAATTTATTCTCAGTAGATAGAGTCTTGACTTTAAAGCTTCATTTTCTGTGGAGATATAAATATACACAAGAAACAATTACATTATTTTAAAGGTAACATAAATCAGGAATTCAGAGAAGGTGAATATCAACAAGTCCTAGGGAAGAGTTGTAGAACCTGGGAGCCAAAAATAGCCTTACAAATTATTATTTTTTCAGCATTCTCTATCTATAGGTTTGAGTTCTACAATGCTCCCTTTTGTCCACTCACACCCACTTTTTCCTTAATTTCCTTCTATCTGTTTCCCCCTTTCTTCATTCCTGGGAATGCGGGGGAGAAAAAGGAGATAATTTACCATTTTAATGGGATAGTTTGTGTGGGGCAACATTGACGCACTTCAGTAACTTCATTTCACTGAGAAGAATGGGGTTCATAAGTTAAACAATTTGTCCAGGTTTCTGACCTAGAATCCAGGTCTCCTGATTCATACTGCACTATGCTCTCAAGTGCATTGTGCCACTATTTTAGTAGGAGAATGTTTTATTTGTGTTTTAAGAACGAATAAGATTGCCTTTCCATATTGTGTAATCAGGTCATTTATATTATTTTCCATTAGTCTTCCCTCTTAAACATTTTCAGTTTCTTCAGTTATTTTTATTATTATTCTCTTATTTTTTCTACATCATTTTGACACACATATTAAAGTTTCACCTCACATAAGACCTTAACCAAAGTAATAATTTTTTCTTTTATAATATAGTGCTTTTTTTTTTTTTAACTTAGCTGTGCTAGTACCACCAGTATGATGTTACTAATTGTACTTGTGGCCATGGGTAAACTTCACTAAGCATCATTGTTTTGAAGAAAACTACTTTTTATTCAACTTCTAGTATGTGTCAGGACCACCTAGGTACTTTATGACATCATCTCATTTAACCTACACAAACATTTTTAAAGGTGAATGTTACCTGTTTTATAGATGGTGAGACTCAAAGTGGTCATTGACTTCTCTAAAGTTGCATAGGGTGGAAGGTGGGAGAGCTGGAACTTAGCTTGTTCTGTTTGTCTCTGTTGGCTCCTTTCCCACCACTGTTATGTGAGTATGGACAGGAGTGGACCTATTTGCTTACCCTGTATACTTCCGGTGCCTACATAGAGCCTGCTTCCTCTGAGCTCAATAAAATATTTGTGGAAAAATGAATGTGGCCCACAGCTTCTAAAAATATTTTTATATACCTTTTGCTCTTTTAGTTTCTTGAGTCATTTTTGTGTCTCAATTTGTTCTCCCAGATATTAATATTTTGTAATGAATTTAGACTTCTTCTTGGAACATGATTCATTCCTTCTTGATATTGGCAAATCTTAAGACTTTGGCGTGATTTAATTTAGTGATATATCTTAACCAAGAAACCATAAATCTCATTTTCACATAAAAGTGAAAAGATGTATAATACTGTATTTTGTTAAACCACATGATTTATCATAGTAGTTATAATTGTATCATGTTTTCAGAATGGCTTGACTAAATTATTGCTACCCTTTTGCTCATGATTATCCTGATTCTTAAATTTCTGAGTTTAAAAATTTTATATTTTTCATTAAAAAAAATTAACCATACAGTTAATGGGCACCTTTTATTTAAATCATCATTATTGAAATGGAACATAGGGCCCAAGTTTTAAACATAGTAGTAGCTAACTCATAATCTACTGCTGCTATAACAATGCCAGCTAATATGTTGGGTTAAGATGATAGAAACACTCAAGTACAAGTGGCCTGGCAATGCCAGACCCTATGATCTAACTCAGTGAGAACTCTAGAGAAAGGCAGGTTTGGAATAGAAATGATACCAGAGTTATGGGCTGGCATTTTGTGATTCTCTTGGTGTTCCTCTCAGGGCTCCAAGATTGCTACAGCAGTTCTAAGTGGCGTATCATTATGAGGTAATTTCAAAGGCATGAAAGAGGGAAAGAACAGAAAAAAGGCCTTCTCCCTAAGTCACCTCTCTCCCTTTTCTGCAGAAAAAAACCTTTCTGAGAAGCATCACCAGCAGCCTTTACCTTTCCTCTCACTGCTCAGGACTGGATTAAGTGCTTCTCCTCGTACCAGTCACTGACAACAAATCGGGCTGCCGTGACTGGCTTAGTCCAGTCACGATTCATCCCTGGGGAGTGCACATTTTTAGCACCCTTCCAAATGGGAATTCTGTTATTAAGACAGGCTGTTAGGTGGGCAATTAATAGTGTCTGCCACTATTACTGAACTCCTTTAGTATGATCAAATAACTATTATGCACAAATGTACAGTTACAACTCTGATGAGGGCAAAGGAATGACTGGTGCTTATGAAATGAAAGGAATTTAATCTAGTCTGCTCACTCTTCTTCAAATAATTGATAATTAGGCTAAGATGTGCAGAAAGTTTCAGAAGTTAGGTAGGCAAAGGGGTTAAGATATACTGGAGTGGGGGAGGGAGGAGGAAGCATTCCATGCAGAGGAAGCATATTGTGTTTATGTAAATTAAAAGGGCACATAAATATTCACTGCTGTTCTCACTAGTCACTGGTCTGGTGAAAGCCTTTGAATTACTTGTAGGGGTAGAAGAAATTGGTAGACTTTGTAGGTATACAAGTAGGACCCTGAAATACTGCAATTTCTGAAAAATTTCCATGTGTTGAGGGGACAACAGGACAGATTATTTGACTTGGATTGTTTTACAAAATCCTTGCTGTGTAGTTGCCTTAAATAATAGGCTTATAGGCAAAAAATCAGGCTGTCACCCCTCCTTCTTCCCTCTAACAGTTGCCTACAGCCAGACTCTTTAGACTCTCAGACATCTAAAGATGGTGAAAGTGAGGATAGAGAGGAAGGGAGGGATGTAGACTCTGTAGGTGTTGATGACTAATTAGATATTGGGGGTGCAGAAGAAACCTAGAATAATGCCATGATTTCTGATGTGTGGCATTTAAGTCCACAGTATGACATTCAGGTAGTATTTTGTTTGTTATTTGGATATATGGGTCAAGATATGGTCAAAGAAATGTTTTCATTTGGATAGTTTGTTAAGATGTGAATTTCTAGGCCCCATCTACTAAATCAGAATCACCAGGAGAAGTCCTGGGAGCTTACAGGTGAGCAAACTCCTGCGGTGATTTTGAGCCACATCTGTACCCTAGAGAGTGGGAACAGTGTTTCAGGTGGCCTGAGGGCTGAACTCTGGTGCTCACAGGAGGAGTAAGGGAAGTGGCAGACAGACACTGGAAAGAAATGGGTAGATGTCTGGTGAAAGAGAGACGTTTAGTAAAGTAAGGATGGTGACAGGGCTCGTGCATTTAACGTGGGAAGCTTCTGACAAACTTTAGCAAAGGCAGATTGTAGTGGTTCAAGGAGTGAGTATGTTGGGAGATTAGGAAAGGGAGATAGCTGATATAGGATATAGTCTATATCCTTCCAGCAAATTTGATTGTAAAGCCAGAAGAAAGAGGGATAACAAAACAAGGCACAGATTTGAAGGAGGCCTTTAAAAACAATTCTGGAACACTCGTATGATGAAGGGAAGAGGAACCCGTGGAGAACCAGATACTGAAGATATGGCAAAGAAAAGGAATAATTGATACAGCCTGGTTTCAAGGGAGAGGAGAGATGCGTTTTAGGACCCAGGAGGAGGGAAACAAGCAGAAGGAAGAACACTGTTGGCTTCTGTACAGTTATGAAGGAGAAAGGGCATGCATAGAGGCAAAAAATTATCTTAACAGACATTTGGACATAAACTGCAGGCACAATTTAGGTGTTGTGGCTACAGAGGTTAATAAGGTATGGCTATAGTTTAGTGGGGGAGATAGACAAGGAAATCAGCAAGATAACATGTGGCAAGTGTTAGAGTTGTGCTAAGAGATGGTGGAAACACAGAGGAGGGCATGAGACAAGGCTTTGCAGAATTGGAGAGAGGGCAAAATGTGTGTATTACATATTACACATGTATGTCTATATATTTTACATATATATACACACACATATATCCACACACACATACACACAATCACACAATTATAAGCATCAGCTGAAATTTTATTTGGAAGGACTTCAGAAAATGAATGTTTATGACCAAGGAAGCTTCTTCTTGCTTATCCTTCCCTTTCCCCCTTTGATGACTTTACTTGAGGCTAATTTAGGTACAGAAAGCCACCGCTTCCAAAAGTGCTTTGGTACCCTGGCATAATTTCAAAGAAATCTCCTTTCCCACTTAGTTAACTACATTTCTTCAGGAAAAAAACAGTCTTCTCTGTCAATGTAACATCCTTTAACAGGACTCCTGCTGGTTGGTTCTTGTATCTTGCTGTGGCAGCTGTGAACATATATACTATTGATTGTTGATGTGTGATATAAATCCGACTGCAGCATGCCCACTAATTGGTTTGAGAGCTAGATATAGACAATGCTGTTTTATAGTAGCTTGTGTAGATAGGCCTAGTCATAGGGTTAATTCTGCTTGACAGCACATCAGCAGCATCTTGAGAGTAATTACCTAACAGAAGTTTTCCCACAGCCAAACTGAGAACTTCAAAGGCTTCTGAATTTACAACTAGTATTAACCAATATCTGAAACATAATGTTCCCACAAAGGCTCAGATTTTTTTCCTCCTTCTTTATTAAATGTATGAGGTTACTAGGTTCATTTGCTGTGTGCTAAGAACTTAGTGAAAAGTTACTTGGTGTTGAATAATTTCAGATCCTGAATAATAAAGAGGATAATTATGAATTTGATTTTTTATTGCTTTATTATCATACTGAAACAAGTTAATCTGTAAAAATCAGATGCTTTTTAAAAAATGTAGTTTATCCTGTTTCACTCAAAAACCAGTTTAAAAAGTTAATATCTTTTCTATATTGTGCCATCTGTATTGATATTTGCCTATTTAGAGGGTCTAGGGTAATGCCTGCATTTAAAATGGTTACAATACACATATATTTACATTTTAGAAATATACACTGAAAAATGTAACTATTACCTCCCCTCCCTTCCCCCTGTGAAATAACTGTTTTTTTCAAAGAGTTTTTATATTCTAAAAAATTTCTTTCTCTTTGCAGATCAGAAACCAAATTCGACTCCGGTTCAGGTATGTTTATATTAATAATGCTATTCTAAATATATTTTATTTACATTATTATCTGAAGAGTAATTCATCAGATCAAGAATCATTTTGATTTTAAACAGACTGGGCAGTTTCTTTTCAAAATGTGAGTCCTACCTTAAAGCAGGGCTATTGACTGCTTCAAATCGTAATTTGAGATGTTCACTTTGGAGTCTTCATAGTTCTGCAATAAGCATTACATGCCCTATGTCTGCAGAGTTTCATTTCAAAAGCAGAGGTGGGAGTTGTACATTCTTATTGCTCAAAATAGATTATTATTTTCTCAGTGGACAAAGCATCCTGAGTAATTTGAAAATTCTCTTTAGGTTATCATCAAATGTGGGAGATGGATGCATTTAATTCAGCAAACTGTAGAGAGTTCCAGCCAATAGAAATAGAAATTTGTCTATGATTTATTAGCTTGTTTTTTCTAAAAAAATGTTTTATTGCTAGATGGGCTATAGAAAATGAAGGTTACATTAAGCCATTATTTTGAATCTATTAGGACAAAATTTATATTCTTACAAGCAGTGGCATATCAGTTTCATTAGACATTTTCTTTTCATTAAGCATGAATGTAGCCATATAATTCTCAGGTTTGACTATGTTGTTATGTCACTTGTTAAGACTTATGTGCTTCAAAGTTTCTGATAGCAATTTACAATTAAAGGACAAAAATTGCCTCATGTTTCATACAAAGGAATTATGTATGTCCTTTGGTAGACTGTTAACAGATAAATAAACATTAGTTTTTGAATTCCAGGAGAAAGTAATTTACAGAAAAATATATAACTTGTTTAATTTAAAAGTAACATTTTTACTCTGGTTCAAGTTTCACTATATTGTAACTTTAAAAATGTTTTTACTTATTATGTTCACAAAGGAACGATTGTTACATATTCTTTTTGATAGTAGTATCAACGAGACAACACATTTTTTCTTCTTTATAAGCTTTGTCTTTCTTTTCTTGCATGGTTTTGTGAATTTGGTGAGACTCATTAATTATGAAGCCTGTACATTTGCGTTAACAAATTCACCTAGTTTGAGAATCATGACTCCAGGAATCTTTCTATTCTGTGTCTTCTGCAGCTTCTGAATCAGATATATGAATGATAGTATAAAATAAACATTTTTGTTTGAAAACATTGACTATGTAGCAGCTAAAGGTGGAATGGCATTGTATCAACTATTTGACTCATTGATTCACAAAGGACACAAGATAAGGCCAAAAATCTTTTTCATTTTTTAACAGTTAAAATATTTAAGTATAATTAAAAATAAATGAAAAAAGCTGATGGAAAGTACATTTTTACATAAAAATTACATGTCTTTTTTTTTCTCTGCCAGTCACCAAATATTTATTAAAAACCCACTTTTTTATGATCTGATGTAATTCCCTAAACATCAAGTGAGAAAGTGGTTTAGGGTGCTGGGTCTGGAATATAGCTTTTAAAAATGAGTAAGTCCAGTCGGTTCATTTTGAAGGTAGAACCTGGAAGTAGTGTACAAGACTGAAATATTAGGCAGCTATTGTCAAAGTCAGATAATTTATGTTAACTTTTCAAATCCAAATTAAAGTGTGCTGCTAAATTCCTGTACTGAAGGTAAGTATTTATCATGAAAATAGTTATAACATCTGTACAGGCATACATCTTTCAATCTTGTAAGCAAAGATTTTGTGCATGATTTATTTTTATTTTTTTCAAGTACTTATTTAAAAAAAAATCTACCATGGACAACATCTGCCTGTCTTTGAAAACTACAAAGTTCTGTATGCTGAAAAGTCTTATAGGGGAATACTGATTAAAAGTTTATTTATTCTTTTAATTTAAAACTTAAATAGGTTGTGGAAAGAATTCAGATGTTTTCAAAGTAAGAAATGGAATTATTTTTTCTTAATAAGCTCCTTTTAGCTTATGACTGAATGAAAGAATCATGACAAAGAAAGCTAGAAATATATTCTTTGACATCCTATATCATGCAAATTTTGGTTAGAAGTAAGGTAGCATAGTTTGGTTAGAAGTAAGGTAGCAAAGTGCTGGGATTACAGATGTGAGCCACCCTCTTCGGTGGCTCACATCTGTAATCTCAGCAATTTTGGAGGTTGAGGCAGGTGGATCATGAGGTCAGGAGATGGAGACCATTCCTGGCTAACACAGTGAAACCCCATCTCTACTAAAAATACAAAAACAACAACAACAAAAAAATTAGCCTGGTGTGGTGGTATGCACCTGTAGTCCCAGCTACTCAGAGGCTGAGGCAGGAGAATTGCTTGAACCCAGGAGGTGGAGTTTGCAGTGAGCAGAGATGGCACCAGCCTGGGCAACAGAGCAAGACTCTGTCTCAGAAAAAAAAAAAAAAGGTAGCATATTGGAACAATTAAATGTATGACTTTAGTAGGTTCAGATTCTCTATTGTTCATCAAATACAGAAAGTAAACTAGGTTTGTTTAATGTTGTATACAGCTGTGACAAAATAAGATTTTTAAATGAAGGAATATGCCAATCTTACTGAAAAAAAAAACATAAAAAATAAATACTATGGTCAGTGACTAGCCATCACGAAAAGGATTTCAAAGTCAAATTATATGTGAAAAAAAACACACACACGCAACTCACAAGTATATCAAGGAAAGTGCCCAACTTATGCAGAGCTTACTGCACAACATTTTTAGTTTTGTAAATAAGTTTTAAGCTGTGGAGTGATATTCAGGAGGAAGGAAGGAAAGTTTTCATTGCCAGTGCATGGTATAAAGTTTCATTTGTTAGATGTATACCAAATGATTAACCTAGAAATTGTTTTAAATTTTTTCTTATCAGAATTGCATTATTTTTTTCTACAAAACTAAATCCTCAAACAACCTCCTGTGCTTTTTGAATTAACAATTTTTGTATAATGAAAAAAATTCAACCATGTATAAAAGTAGAAAGTATAGTGTGATTAGCACCCATATAGCCATCATCTAAATGTTGCCTTTGTTAATTATTTGCCAAATTTGTTTTACCTTTTTTTTTTTTTGCTTAAAATATTTTAAATTAAAATACATACATTTCATGTGATTTTTAAAATCTGGAAATTATAGATGGCCTTGACTTATCAAAAGGAGTCAATGTTTTGAGGTTTTCATCTGTTTTAGGAATTTGAGTCACATACAAATTATTGTGGAAAGGATTGTGGCATTTTTATGTCCACATCCAGTTGAAGACTCTTTGACAGTTCTGTTTATGGTGAATTGTATAGGTAAGAAAACCTTCAACCGGAAGGCAGAGGCCCTGAATTAATTTTGACCTGAGAACTCCAGAAATTTTCTATTCTCAAAATTAATTTAGTTAAAATGTTAGCTGCCATTTAGCTGTGGTCTCTATGTACTGAGTAATACACTGATTAAAAACCTTTTCTGTTGATTTGTAACTCAATTAGTAACCTAAAGTTTTTGGCTTTGCCAACTGAGAACAGTCAGCTTATCTTCTTTTCTAAAGGAGTTTTAAGGTTTCCATTTTCTACCTTTTCCCAGTTAATGTACTAATGTTGCTTGCCTAGGATTGTGTGGAGTTGGTGATTTTACTAATAGAGTAAAACAGGCTTCCTTTTATGTTCAGAAATAGCAAGAAGCTGTACTCTTCTCCCCACCTCCCAAGAAGGGAAGTTAGCTGATGCTGGAGGAAGCAGAGCATTGAGTTTAATGTAGTGATTAAACATGAAAGTCATATATCAAATCTCAGGAGAAACATGCTTTTGAAAGAGGCAGAGAACTGTGGAGCATATTGCATGATAGGCTATATAAACAGAGCCCTGGAGGTCGGTGTGTGGATGCAAACCAATTAAATAAAAGAACTTACTGGCTTTGCTTTCTATCATCTGGATGGGGAGGATCACAAGTTAACATTCACAGGATTGAAGTGTAAACTTTGCTTAAATAAGCTAGGCACCTTTAGAAATTTCACTAACTCTTTCAATCCACTGCTAACATATACTTTCAAAAACCAAAGTCCCTGGGAAGTTTAAAAAAATCCAAAATATATGTTCTTTTGGCACTCTGTACATACCCACTGGCAAAGGGTAATGAACTAGTAATGAGTAGGATGGAAGAAAAAGTGAAGGATGAGGGTGAAAAGACCAAGAATTGGCTCTGTTGCCAAATTTCGAGAATGTGCATGTTTTTCAAAAACAACCCACTTGGAAAAGCAGAGCTCTTGCAGAATGACTGAGAAAAAGGTGTTTTTCCCTTCCGAATTCTGGGTATAAGGATATAGGTGGAATTTACTAGGCACTAACATAACATCAGGATATTGTTATTTCTGTTCTAATAAAGTAGAATAGCTTTCTGACCAAGAAGAATCTAAGTTATAAGTTAATAACTGAATGTTAAGGACAGCTTGTACTGTAATTCTGTGGTCCCAACCTTATCAGGCAATGTTTGGGTGAGAAAATGAAATACCATGTTAAATGGTATAGATTCATGGTCCATAAACATTCAAAACAAAGAATTTCTTTTCTATAGAGTCATGTTGGCTGAGAAAGTGAATAAGCTTATGTTTAGTGCTTGTTGATTCTGGGCCACTTGGAATAGCTATACTAAGGAAATGGGCTCATAGAACTCAGCAACTCAAAGATATAAGATTTCATGAAAGCAAATTATGGAGGATTAAGAAACCTAATGAGCATGGTTTAGTGTGGGGAGTTAAGGAGGGAGCTCACTATTAAATAAAGCTGAGAGTGTAGAAGGTTAGGAGATCCTAGAAGACATGATTATAAAAGGCACAACAGAATATAATTATGCTGAAGGGGGGAAAAATCCAAGGAACAAAAAGCAGTGTCGCTTTTAGGATCTGTAGTTAAAAAGGAATCTACACTAGGGTAAGGAAATCAAAGAACATAATCAGTTAAAGCTTGAGACAAAAACATAAGGGCAGAGAAAATAGAATGGGGCTGTTAAGGTGGTCACTAAGTTGAAGGGAAATGAGGAATTTGAATGTAGTAGAACTAGAGTTTTGAAAGCTTATTAACAAATGAGAGAATTTGCCAAACATAGTTAACTTTCCTCAATAAATATTAATAAGGAAACTATTTTCAGTTTTTGTAAGCATGAGAATGTGTTGACAATACTTTTTAGCTGTATAGTTCAATTTCTTAATTTTAAACTCATAACATTGAAGAAGGAAATAAAATATAAATATTTCTATAAGAATATTGAAATCTGCATCATTTATTGGTGGAAATAAGAAAAATATTGACTATTCATCTATTCAGTCATTCAACATATATTTACTGGGCATATCATATGCCAAATGTTGAGGTTATAGCTGTGAACAGGGTGGATACAATTCCTTCTGTCATGGAATCTTACACTGGTTGGTCGGTCCATTACACAAATTCACATGAACTTACCTGCATACTTAACTGAGGAGGCATAATAAGACTAAAACTTAAATCTAAATGGTGAGTCAAAGACCTCTTGATATTTAAATATAAGCCGATATATTTTAGATTTAGACAAATTCACCTTTGTTTACTTTATTCAAGCCATATTATTCTGTTTTCCACAGACTTTTAAGAGAACAGCCTAATAATGCTAATGGTTAGGGTGTAATTTTTCTGGAGTTTTCAATAAGAAGTGACATTTTCTATTTGATTATTATTTTAAAAATCAGTTTAGAAGAGAACACGATGACAAATATTTGTGAATACTGTTCTATCCTTTGCTTTTGTTTATTTCTTTTACAGGATCCTATTCAAGTTAGCCTGAAAAATCAGGCAACCTTCTCTATAGCAATCTTTCCTGATTGAATAGAGGCAAGTAGAGGGGATGGGGCTCATCATCCCCTTTTATAAACTAACTTGACCAGAAAGCAGCAAGGCATAATGGCTAAGGTTTCATATGTGCCATTATGTCACATACTGACATTTTGTGTTTTTTTTCTTAGACTTAGAGCATTTAAAAGCTTTCAGTTTCCTTCATTGGAGCCTTAGCTGAATCCTAGAGTTTTAATATTTTATTTATTTTTATTATTTTTTTAGAGACAGGGTCTCATAGCTCACTATAACCATGAACTTCTGGGCTCAAGTGACCTCTTGCCTCAGTCTCCCAAGTAGCAGGGAATACAGGTGCATACCAACATGCTGGGCTAATTTAAGACATTTTTTTTTGTACAGGTTAGATTTTGCCATGTTGCCCAGGCTAGTCTCAAACTCCCAGCTTTAAGCAATCCTCCTGCCTCAGCCTCCCAGAGCACTAGGATTATGCATGAGCCACTGTGCACAGCCCAATATTATATTTTAAATAAATGCAGTTTTGAATTTCCTTTGGACATGATAGTTATTTAGTAAAGTGTTTTATAAATTTCCAAATTTTCTACCTTCTACTTTTATTAATATTTTTCAGTTATATTGCTTGGTAGTCAAAGAATTTGGCCTTACTACTTTTTAGAGAGTCTGTTATTTCAGTACTTATTAAAGTTTTATTTTTGGGCCTCCCATGTATTTAATTTTTGTGGCTTTTTTGTTTGAAAACTATATTCTCTGCAATGTAAAGGCTTTAATGGATATTTATTAGATCAACCTGATTTATGATCACTTATCCTTTGTATTATTATTTATTTGGTTTTAATTTTATCTGACAAGGATGGTAAAATGAGTGAGTTTGTCATTTGATTCTTTTTTTAACATAAATTCTGCTTCTTTAGATATCACCGTCCCTGTGCTCTCAGCTCCACATACTCAATAAGTCCGGTGGCAGCCAATTTATTTGGGGCATGCATTGTAGAGAACATTACTGCAAGCAATGCTCATAGCAATGCTCCTTGTAGAGAACATTACTGCAAAGCAATGCTCATAGAAATGAAGGCTGCTAAACTAACACAGGAATAGGAAACCAAACATTGCATGTTCTCACTCAAGTGGGAGTTGAACAATAAGAACACATGGGCGCAGGGAGGGGAGCATCACACACCGGGGCCTGTCATGGGGTGGGGGGCTAGGGGAAGGATAGCATTAGGAGAAATACCTGATGTAGATGATGGGTTAATGGGTGCAGCAAACTACCATGGCAAGTGTATACCTATGTAACAAACCTGCATGTTCTGCACATGTATCCAGAACTTAAAGTATATATTTAAAAAAAGAAAGGAATGATGGCTGCTGTAAAGAGGAAACATGTTATTCCAAAGTCATATGTGAAGCAAGAAGTTGCTGCAATTACCACCTGTAAATACCAGTGCTCTCCTCCTCCCTCATATCCCATAGCTTTATAAGGAAAGAGGCTCTGAGACTTTATGTGATTCAGATGTTTGTTTTCTTTACTTAAGATTCTTCCCGACTCCTCCATCTGTTTGGCAAGGTTCTATTTACCTCTTAATGCTCACCTCAAACATTACCATATCAATTAAACATAGCCTGCCTTGACACCTTTCCAGCTGTCAGTCATCCGTTTCTCTATGCAAATGCTCTTATCATCTGCAGGATATTATTTGTGTGGATCTTCTCTTTCTATCCAAGTCTGTGAACTTCTTGAAGGCAAGAGCCATATCTCATTTACCTTTATAGCCTTGATATCTTTTTTTTATTTTTTGAGACAGAGTCTTGCTCTGTCACCCAGGCTGGAGTGCAGTGGCACAATCTTGGCTCGCTGCCTCCTGGGCTCAAGTGATTCTCCTGCCTCAGCCTCCTTAGTAGCTGGGATTACAGGCCCCCCCACCCCCCCACTCCGCCAACTATGCCAGGCTAATTTTTGTATTTTTAGTAGAGATGAGCGTTCACCATTTTGGCCAGGCTGGTCTCAAACTCCTCATTTGAAGTGATTCATCTACCTCGGCCTCCCAAAGTGCTGGGATTACAGGTGTGAGTCACTGGGCCTGGCCTATAGTCTTGATGTCCTATATGAGATAATTACTCAATAAATAAAAATTCCATGAAGTTGGACATTTTTGTTCTTTAATAGTAACAGAAATACATAACTAATGATGGAAGATTTATTCTCCCCTTTTATAGTGTTGAGTTGTTGCTGGGAAGTGGCTACTGGGCTAGAGTTGACAATTTCCAGGCCCTTTGCATCTATGTGGAGAAATGTAACTAAATTCTTGCAGTGAAATGTGTATCATTTTTAGGTTAAGGGGATTTTAAGTAGCTGATATGCTTTCCCTATATCACTTTTCCTCTTCTGAGGTTAATTCATAGTTACATGTTGAAAATGATGTCATCACAGTGTGGAAGGAGTTTGGATCCATATATCATGCTTGGAGGAGATCCGTGCAGGAGAGCCATTCATCCTAGAATATCTTCATTGGACTTCATGTATTATGAAATAATTTTTTTATGATAAGCCACTGAGATTTTGCTGTCACTTATTATAGCAGCTAGTGTTACTTACACTGACTAGCCCAATGCCTAGACTAGTCCTTGGCAAAAAGTTATTTGCCTGTAATTATTTTCTAGTGTCAAATTTCCCTAGATATTTTTTGGACAAATGATTGAATGAGTGGTCAGAAATTACATTATCTAACCTGAAGATGATCCTTTAAACCAATAATCAGACAAAAATAGAATACTATGTTCTATATAGTCACCAAGCCTATCAGCTAGAGATTATCACAATAATGCTGTATAATAAGTGACCTCCGAAAGCAGTAATTTAAAACAATAATCATTTATTCATGTTTACATGCCTATTGGTTGGTTGGGTGGTAGCTGGCACATGCTAGCTGCAGGTTGGATCCAGGTCTGTTCCACACTTGTGACTGATGGTAGAAGATAAGAGGGCAAGCCCAACTATGCAAGCACATAATGATATGATTATAAAACACCTTGAAAATGTAAGACATAGTACAGATTTGTATATGGTTGTGATGTGGCTATTAGTAGACCATTGAAAAGGCTGCTGTCCACACACAAAACATAGCATTAATTGCCTTGGTGAATTTTTTGTGTCTAGTATCTGGCTGTTAACATTCAGGCTCAGAAACCTAGGTGTTTCACTATCTCTCAGGGGTGGGCTCAAATGGACAAACCCAGAAGACTGATGGATGAAGCCAGAATGCCAGTGTGTTTCTTTATAATGAGAAATGTGTTTTTCACGTGAGCGAGAATACTTACATCTTCATGATTACTTACTTCTTTTTTTGTAAGTAATCCAGCTACATGAAACACAAAATCACAATAAAAACTCACTTGATCAGTTTGCCAAAATAAATCATTAATGTTGGGACTGAAATTTCCTTACTGTAACATACATATATCACCCTAAAGCTAGATCTCTTCGAGAAGTTGAATCATAATGGAGGATTCCTGTTGAGTACAGACTAAGAACAAAAAAAAAAAACAAATTGAATATTTAGTTTTATTAGTTTATGTTAGCAATTATCTGTCTCAAAATAGGAATGGTCCTGGATAGTGAGGCCTTTTATGACTTAAATTTAATTGGCCACAACTTCATTTATCTATTCATCCATCCATCCATCTGCCTATCCACCATCTACCCATTCATCTATATAAAAGATAGCCTTGCTATTGGACCTGGACAATATACTGCAAATTCATTGCCTAAGACCTTGTTTCCAGATTCAAAGAGCAGATATTGGAAGCAATCATAAAGCTGACAATTTACAGTTTGAATGTTTCCTACCTTATTGAAAAAAATTAAAATTTCAGTGGTTTAACAAACCACTTCAGTATATTTAAATCAACATATAGAACAAGGTCAGTATATGGATCAAGATATAGAACACTTTCATCTGTTATGTTCCCTCATATCTTTCTTTAGTCTATCCCCACTCATCAGAGGTAACCACTGTTCTGACTTCAGTCACCACAGATTACATTTGTTTGTGCTTGAATTTCATATAAAATAGAATTATATAGTATATACTCTTTGTGTGTGATGGCTTTTGCTCCATATCATCTTTTTGAGATTTATTCATATTATTTGTAGGTATCAGTAGTTATGACTAAGTAGTATAAGTTGGGAAGAATGTTTGGTGCAAGTTTGGCTGCCGTTGATGCAGTTGTATTTACTGAGCAGTCCTGGTTTCTAGTATTCTCAGGCCCAGAAGAGTGTTATTAATATATTGAACCAGTATGTAGGCATTTTTCCTTTGACTCAGTGATCAGTCGTGATCAGTCAGTCAATTTGCATCTGCATGTAGAGCACTTACTCTATTTAAGACATGGTGGAGGACATATGAGTATGAGATACTTCCTACATTTGTGGAGCTTGAAATCTAATTAAAGAGATGAGATACATACACATGAAGATATCTGTAGGTTCAGGGCAATATGAATGGTTTCAGCAGTGGAATCCTTGGAGAATTTAGAAGATGTGAATTACATTAGGGTATGGCGATTGATTGGGGCAGTTGCATGGTGGAGGTAGTACTGAGATATTCAAGGGTAGAATATGGGTAGATATAAATAAAGAGGGAGATAATTTCAAATAGAGAGCCCCTTAAGGTCAGGCACAGAGGCAGAGGTGCTAAACGTATTTGAGGAACAGTAAGTAAACCAACTTGCCAGAACTGGAGTATTTTTGTTGGGGAGTCCTGGTATAGTTGGGAGTCTATTAGAGAACACAGGTTTGGCCAAAGTTGGTGGATCACCTGAGGTCAGGAGTTTGAAACAGCCTGACCAATATGGTGAAACCCTGTCTCTACTGAAAAATCCAAAAATTAGCTGGGCGTGGTGGCACATGCCTGTAGTCCCAGCTACTCAGGAGGCTAAGGTGGGAGAATTGCTTGAACCTGGGAGACGGAGGCTGCAGTGAGCCCAGATCATGCCACTGCACTCCAGCCTGGGTAACAGAGCGAGATCCTGTCTCAAAAAAGAAAAAGAATTGGTACTTAACTCTGTGGCTAATAATAGTAACAACAACAATGACAACAAAATGATTTCAAAATTGACTTTCTGCCTAATATGTAACAGGCACTGTACTAAGTGTTTAATACTTACTAACTCATCTAATTTGCATAGACCATACATTATTATTCACATTTTATAAATGAATAGACCAAAAGACAGGAAGTTTGGATATTTTGCCCAAGATCACATAGCTAGTAAGTGACAGAACTAGGATTTGATCCTAAGTAGTCTGATTCCAGAGTCTTAACCAATATGCAGTATAAAAACCTAGAATATGAGTTGATGGGATGAAAACAATATTTTATGCATTTTTAGTCATACACCCTATTCCCACATGACATACTTGCTCACACAGTCACATGTAGTTGTAGAAATTTTCTCCCCCTCCAAATAGTTACTCAGATTCAGTAGTCTGTTGAGAAATTGATTTTGAAGTTAATATAAAAATTTTAAATAAAATAACGTGGATTTATTACTCCAGCATTAAATTGCCTGCTGAGAAAGATATTCATGATGAATTTATTGCAAAGAAACGATAGAGGAAGAGTTATCTGGTTCTAGAGAATTTATAATAATTTGTTTTAGACTAGGGCTCTATTTTGAACATAGATCAAAATTAACATAATTCATTTAATACGGGTCACTATGGTTTCGACAGGAGGTGAAAGTACATATCTTATATTGATAGATATTTATAGAATGGAATGAATCGGTGATCATGGTCACCTTCTTTGGGCATTAGAAGAAGGATATTTGGCTATTTATTATAATTGACATATCTTGCTCATTCCTGGGTAGAAATAAACTACATTCAACCGCAATGTGTAGAAAATGTTGCTGTAGCAATTAGTTGGTTGCAGGCTTAAGATTAACATCTTGCTCGAGTATGAAAATATTTATTTATTAAGGAACATGTACAAATGTAGTAAAACTATCTGGTATTTGCTTATTATATCAAAATATTCTAGTTAAAATCCTTTAAAAAGATAAGACTTTTTAGTTCTTCTTGTGTCTCAATACATTTTTCATTGAGTCTTTTCTATTATACAACTAGTCTAAGAACATTTTATAAGAGGTTCTTTTGATTTTTCATTAATTTCCCAGGATAGGAATCAAAGATTAACAAATTTAAAGCAAATTTTTGCTTAATAATCACTAGTCTTACTGAATTTTCAATATCTGTGTTTTAGATATTCAAATATTACTTAATTAAGAACTTAAGTGGCCATATGGCCTATATTGCATTCCATGTTGCAAATTAGTAACCTATTCTAGTAATTCTTTCATTGTTGTTAATATTAAAGACATACTTCATTGATATATATTTAAGATGTATAATCGACATTATATTTTCACACAATAGCATGTAATAATGTTTGTTGAATAAGTAATAAGTGAATGAATGACGTATGGAATTATGTTGTTTTGCCATTTTTAACCAATGTAGAATATTTGCGCTAATAAATATCATCTTTTTCTTCACAAAATATGTCTATATATTACCTTGCATCTAAATCATTCACATTGTAGATGGAAGGCCATATGTAGATGGTGAGAGATTAAAAAAGACAAGAAAATTTAATGACAACAAAAATTGTGGCAGAACATAGGAACACAAAACAACAATGTAAAGATTCACGTTTTATGGCCTATCAGTAGTTTTTCTACCAAAAATGGTAACCTTCAGGCTCCCCAGTCAATCAAATATAGACTGGATTTTTATCCTAACTTAGATTAAAATTTATTTCTATGTTAGAATAGTCTATTAAAATTATTTTCCCTATGGTGTTATATACTAATAGTCAGTAAAATATATTTTTACAGTGTAAATGAAAGTGGCATTAAAATTAATTTAAATTTATACAGTAGAATTATCCTTTTAGGAATTTGTTTAAATTTCTTGTATTTTGTAGCTTGTTTGATATCACTTTTTATCTACATATTTGCTTTTTTAAATTATACTACACAGGTATTTATTTAATTTATTTTTCGTCATGACCACCTGTTTAGTTAACAGTATTCCTTGAAATGTTGTGATGATATGTGGCTTATACTGATTTATTAGACAATTTGTTGGGACTTTTTCTGTTGTTTTAAGTAATGTACTAATATATTTATTTTTTCTAGCTATATATATTTTTTAATTTTTTCAGGGTTGTGGAAGAATATTGCATATCTAGAACTTAGAACTGCCTATAGGTTCCACATATATGTTATATACACACACCCCCACCACACATGTATATATGTACATGTGTATGTATACATGCATATATGTGTGTAAGTATGTATATAGATATATGAAGAAAAATTTCCTGTCAAAACATTTTAAAAATCAGGTTAAATTTATTTATGATGAAATATAGTTTTTTTTTTTTATGACAGTTGTTTTATTCAGGCATGTATGTCTAGAAATATATACATGTATATGTATAATGAAATTTGTCATCACTAATCATAACATCATCAATTCATCTATCAAATATTTTTTGAACACCCAATCTGTGTAAAATAGTATCTATTTTATATACTATTATATATATGCTATTATATGTAAGAAACAGTATATATATACTACGTATACTATAAAATAGAGAATTAGATCTGTCATTGCTAATGATAGCATCATCAATTCATCTATCAAGTATTTTTTTTTTATTTTTTTTT
>PVKV010023767.1:0-32638 GCA_004027835.1 Alouatta palliata
TTTGAGACGGAGTTTTGCTCTTGTTACCCAGGCTGGAGTGCAATGGTGCGATCTCGGCTCACCGCAACCTCCGCCTCCTGGGTTCAAGCAATTCTCCTGCCTCAGCCTCCCAAGTAGCTGGGACTACAGGCACGTGCCACCATGCCCAGCTAATTTTTGTATTTTTAGTAGAGACGGGGTTTCACCATGTTGACCAGGACGGTCTCGATCTCTTGACCTCGTGATCCACCTGCCTCGGCCTCCCAAAGTGCTGGGATTACAGGTGTGAGCCACCGCGCCCGGTCGAAGGTGTTTCATATATATTTGAAATTTTGAGGCTTATGAATAGCTCTGCAGTGGTAATCCTTGATATATGTCTTTTGGTTAATATATGTCCTTATTTTAGTTCACTGGCTACATAAGAGTGGAATTGTTGAGTCACAAAGTGTACATATATTCAGCTTTGACAGATAGTGCCAAACAGTTTTCTGATATGGTTGTATTAATTTCTATTACCACTAGCAGCATATGAGAGTTTCAGTTGTTCCATACTCCCCACAGCACTTGGATCACTGTTTTCTTTTCAATATCATTGGCAATTGTGACATTGCACTGTGGTTTTAATTTGCATTTCTTAGATGGAGAATATAATGCTTCACATGTTTATTGTACATCTGAATATTCTCTTATTTGAAATATCTGTTGAAAACTTTTGCCCATTTTATGTAGAATTGTTTTTTTCTTTATTAATATATTAGAGTTCTTTATATACTCTGAATATTCGTGTGTTTTTAGATCTATATCTATGTTGACATAAATATACATCTCTATCTAGCTGGATGCAGTGGCTCACACCTGTAATCCTGGCACTTTGGGAGGCTGAGGCGGGTGAATCACGAGGTCAAGAGATGGAGACCATCCTGGCCAACATGGTGAAACCCCGACTCTACTAAAAAATACAAAAACTAGCTGGGCATGGTGGCGTGAGCCTGTAGTCCCAGCTGGCTCGGGGACTACAGAGATTGCAGTGAGCCGAGATTGCGTCACTGCACTCCAGCCTGGTGCCTGGCAACAGGGCAAGACTCTGTCTCAAAAAAAAAAAAAAAAGATATACATCTCTAGCTAAATGATTATCTTCTATATCTCTCTAGGCTGTGTTTTCAATTAATGTTGCCTTTTGATCTGAAGTTCTTATTTATAAATAAGGTTCAGCAATATTTTCTTTGTGGTTAATGCATTTTTTCCTCCTTTAAGAAGTGTTACCTCCTGAAGGTCATAAAAATATTCTTTGGTGTATAATTGTTTTTTAAAAAATTTATTTATTATGCTTTAAGTTCTGGGGTAAATGTGCAGAACATGCAGGTTTGTTACATAGGTATACACATGCTATGGTGGTTTGCTGCCTCCATCACTCCGTCATCTATATTCAGTATTTCTCCTAATGCCATCCTTCCCCAATCCTCCAACCTGCTTCTATCCTTCCCCTAGCCCCCACCCGTAAACAGGCCCCAGTGTATGATGTTCCCCTCCCTGTGTCCATGTGTTCTCATTGTTCAACACCCACTTATGAGTGAGAACATGTAGTGTTTGGTTTTCTGTTCTTGTGTCAGTTTGCTGAGAATGATGGTTTCCGGCTTCATCCATGTCCCTGCAAAGGACACGAACTCATTGTTTTTTATTTTTTATGGCTGCATAGTATTCCTGGTGTATATATGCCACACTTTCTTTAGCAAGTCTATCATTGACAGGCATTTGGATTGGTTCCAAGTCTTTGATATTGTGAACAGTGCAATAAACATATGCATGCATGTGTCTTTATAATAGAATAATTTATAATCCTTTGGGTATATACCCAGTAATGGGATTGCTAGGTCAAATGGCATTTCTATTTCTAGATCCTTGAGGAATCACCACACTGTCTTCCACAATGGTTGAATTAATTTACACTCCCACCAATAGTGTAAAATCGTTCCTATTTCTCTACATCCTCTCTAGCATCTGTTGTCTCCTGATTTTTTAATGATCACTATTCTAACTGGCATGAGACGGTGGTTTTGATTTGCATTCTAATGACCAGTGATGATGAGCCTTTTTTTCATATGTTTGTTGGTTGCATAAATATTTTCTTTTGAGAAGTATCTGTTCATATCCTTTGCCCACTTTTTGATTTTTTTTTAAATTTGTTTAAGTTCATTGTAGATTGTGGATATTAGCCCTTTGTCAGATGGATAGATTACAAATTGTTTTTCCCATTCTGTTGGTTGCTGGTTCACTCTAATGATAGTGTCTTGTGCTGTGCAGAAGCTCTTTTAGTTTAATTGGATCCCATTTGTCTATTTTGGCTTTCGTTGCCATTGCTTTTGCTGTTTTAGTCATAAAGTCCTTGCCAATGCCTATATCCTGAATGGTTTTGCCTAGGTTTCCTTCTAGAGTTTTAATGGTGTTAGGTGTTATGTTTAAATTGTTAATACATCTGGAGTTAATTTTTGTATAAGGTGTAAGGAAGAGATACAGTTTCAGCTTTCCGTATATGGCTAGCCAGTTTTCCCAACACAGTTTATTAAATGGGTAATCCTTTCCCCATTGCTTGTTTTTGTCAGGTTTGTCAAAGATCAGATGGCTGTAGATGTGTGGTGTTATTTCTGAGGCCTCTGTTCTGTTCCACTGGTCTATATCTCCGTTTTGGTAACAGTACCATGCTGTTTTGATTACTGTAGGCTTGCAGTATAGTTTGAAGACAGGTAGCCTGATGCCTCCAGCTTTGTTTTTTTTTGCTTTGGATTGTCTTGGCTATGCAGGCTCTTTTTTGGCTCCATATGAAGTTTGAGGTGTTTTTTTCCAATTCTGTGAAGAAAGTCAATAGTTTCATTGTTTATAATTTATATTTATATACGTATAAATCTATATATTTATATCTATAATTAAAGTGGAATTGACTATTATAAAAAGCATGAAGTAAAGTCAAGGAATTTTTAAAAATAATAAAGAAATATTTATTTATAAGACCATTTTTTTCACCACTACATTGCAGTATTACATTTTTTCATTAACAGGTGAAGTACCCCTATTCCTGGATTCTATCCTTGTTTCAATTTTACATTGCTTCATTTACTACCACTTTATAGTAGATCTTAATATATATAAGTTTATATGTTACAAAATTTGCTATGAATTTAATTTATCAAGTTATAGAAAATGTTTAAAGAAAATGTTAACAGAATAGTTATAACTGCTAATTTCATATTATTTATACC
This sequence comes from Alouatta palliata, assembly GCA_004027835.1. Classification (NCBI taxonomy): domain Eukaryota; kingdom Metazoa; phylum Chordata; class Mammalia; order Primates; family Atelidae; genus Alouatta; species Alouatta palliata. Next base: position 3,234 of record PVKV010023767.1, read on the forward strand.
TGTAGCAGTGAAAAGCATGGTTTCTGACCTCAGATTGCCTCACTCTCTTAATTTCCTAATATCAAATTACATATAATATTAGGACCTATCTCAAAGCTATTCTAAGTTTTAAATTAACAAATACTAATTATTTATTGAATGCTTAGTGCATAATACACACTTGAGACTTGTTAATATTAATAATTTTCAGCATATACATATATGCATGTGTCTACACACTTACATAAATATACATATATATACACACATAGGCATATACATGAAAGTACAAGAAATTCTAAGAATTTATTAAGACTTATTTACAGAACAAAATAATTTCCTTTAGTGCAATAAACACACATTGTTTGCAGTTAAATCAATGATATTTACATATAATTTAGATGTATTTACTCATTTGGTTAGATCACACAGTCTTAGAAGTTTTTTCAGAAAATAAAGGCATATTTTTCTAATTTAAACATGATCATTTTATGTTGGAGCCTTCAGTAATTTAGAGTTCTATGATTTATCTGTTTATTGAAAGTACCATGGTATAAATAAATTATGCTGCACCAAGAATATAGGCTATGTGGTGACCATAAATCTGTATGCAGCTCTAACTAATAACTTTTAAAATATAATATAAATTATGCTTAAATGATATAATGTATGTCATAGATTGATTGTGTTAATTATATACCATATTTTCTTTTTAATTCAGAATATATAAACATGCAAGATTCCTAAACTCAATGTGATTCCAAAAACAGCAAAAGTCTTCACAAATCTCATAGAAGCCAAAATATTTTATTAATGTTCTTAAACATCTTACTGTTAATTGCAAAGTAGAGCATCAACTTGCTTATCTTTTATGAGAGAGCATTGGGAAGTTTGAATAAATAATAATTTTTAATTATCTAGTAAAGAAAAATTCATCTTTATTCTTTCAATTTTTTTATTTTAATTGAAAGCAGTTAAAATATATACACATGATGTTTTGAAGTATATATATATATATATATAGAGAGAGAGAGAGAGAGGATATATAAATTATACTTCAAAACACCATGGGTACATGATTAAAATATACATAAATATATGTTTTATATATTGTATTAAATATATATAAATATATATATTTGAAGTATATCTATTGTTTTAAATCTGGTTAATTTTTGTGATTTGGTAAAAACACACAACTTCACATTGTTTATATTTTTCAAAAATAGAATGTATCATAATTAATCCCAGTCTCCTTCTGTACCACAGATCTCCTGAAATGTATTCCTTCTAATCGTATTTTTTCTTTTAACCAAAATAAATATTTTTCATGTAAAAAAATTTTCAGTTTTTAATCATTAAATTTTCTAAATAAAATAAAATTCTACATGCGATTTTTATAATTTTCTTATACCTTAGAGAGATGAAAGGGTCCTATGTGGAGACAAATTTACATTTGCAAATATAAATTAGCTATTTGTTTCTGTATAGGTCCACAAACATATACATTTTTTTTTTGCTAATAAAGCTGTTGATATCACATAAATATCAACTTTTTCTGCAAAGTGAAGTTTATAATTATTAAGATATTTCATAAGAGTTTTATAGTCTTATACAATCACTTATTACAATCTTATACAATATTTCATAAGAGTTTTTCAATCTTATACAATCTTATATAATATCATTTTTATCAATGATGAACTGCATATTCATCTCATAAGATTATAAAGAAGGGGCTGTGCCTGGTGGTGCACACCTGTAATTCCAGCACTTTGAGAGGCTGAAGTGGGCAGATTGTTTGGGCTCAGGAGTTTGAGACTAGTCTGGGCAACATGGCGAAACCCCATTTTTACAAAAAATATAAGTTAGCTGGGCATGATGGTGTGTACCTGTAGTCCCAGTTACTCTGGGAGCTAAGGTAGGAGGATTGCTTGAGCCCAGGAATTCGAGGCTGCAGTGAGCCAAGTGCTACTGCACTCCAGCCTGGGTGACAGAGTGAGACTCTCCCTTAAAAAAAGAAAAAACAATAATAAGATGTTAATGAACTGTTACTGCCCCTAAAGACCTTCCAGTAGGACAAGAGGTGGAATTGGACGACAGTGATGTTGATGATCCTGATCCTGTGTATAGGCCTAGCCTAAGGTGTGTGCTTGTGTCTTAGTTTGCAATTAAAATTTTAAAAAGTAAAAAATTTAAAAAAAGAAAAAAGCATATAGGCAATGATAGAAAGAAAATATTTTTGTATAGCTGTACAATGTGTTTTGGTTTTAAGCTAAGTATTATTACAAAAGAGTAAACGAGTATATAAAAATTAAGTTTACAAGCTAAAAAAAGTTGTGGTAACCTAAGATTAATTTATTAAGAAAATAAACTTTAAAAAATTAAGTGTTGTGTAGCTTAAATGTAGTTTTTATAAAGTCTACAGTAATGCACAGTAATGTCCTAGGCCTTAACATTTAGTACCACTCACTCATTGACGCAGAGCAACTTCCAGTCCTACAGGATCCATTCATGGTAAGTTCCCTATATCGGAGTACCATTTTTCATCTTTTATAATGTATTTTTACTGTACCCTTTCTATGTTTAGATACACAAATACTTACCATTGTGTTACAATTGACTACAGTATTCAGTAGAGTAACATACTGTATAGCTTTGCAGCCTAGGACCAATAGACTATACCATGAATCCTGGGAGTGTGACAGGCTCTACCTGGGTCTCGTCACGCATTTGTCAGACCATATCTCCATTATTAAATGATGCATAATGATAAATCCTAATACTGAAAAGAGTCAGAAATAATTGGGCACTTTTTTATTAACTCCCTGAACCTTGCCTAGCAGATTTAGCCTCAGGCCCTTGGCTAACTACTGACCATCCTGAATGATTTATGACTTCAGCTACGCATGAGACATACTCTCAGGATTTCTGATCTAGGCCTACATAAATTTATGATTTAACTACTTTGATGTAAGTGATTGACAAACAGACACCTGTACAGATCAAGAAGCTTAAACAGTTTATAAATTTAAACCAAGCCGTGTACAGAGACACAAGCCTACATAAATGATGCATAAAATATTTGAAACTATCTCCTTATCCTCCGAGTACAACTATATTGGATTTATATTCTAGCCTACTAATGATAGAAATTGTAAAGTTGATGAAAACATCCACTTTTCTTATAAAAAATGTTAGATATTTTCTGTTTCTTACATTTCTACAAATCTATTACTTGCAAGTTATCTTTCTATATGCTCTCAGATAACTTAACTTATTACAGTTTGGAACTGCAAACTGCTAAGATATTATATGTGTTATGCAAATATGTAACATAAATACCAAGATTTGCAATGGTCAAGAGTGTTGCTTAAAATCTTATTTAGTTTACTTCAGTACAGACCCCAAAATGATTAATTGTATGTGAAAAATAGAATTTTTAACTAAGATAATGTCAAATAAAAATGATAGCATTAGAGAAAATTCATCAAGAATCTCCTCTTGAAAGCCATTGTAAGTTGTTAAATAATTACTAAAGAATCTTTAGCTGCCTACAAGAGACAGACTTCTGGCTAAAGACAGATACATACTTAAAGTAAAAGTGTGGAAGAAGATACGTCATGCAAATGTGAAACAAAAGCAACCAGGAGTAGCCAACCTCATATGAGATAAAACACTTTAAACCAACAACAGTGAAAGAAGACAAAGAAGGGCAGGTTTCAATATAAGAAGATATGTGTATCCTAAATATATATATGCATCCAAAAATGGAGAACACATTTTGATAAAACAAATGCTACTGGACCTAAGAAAACATGTGGATAGCAATACAAAAATGGTGGGGGAGGAGCAACTTCAACACCCCACTGGCATCACTAGAGAGATCATTGAGACAGAAAATCTGTAAGGAAACTCGGGACCTAAACTGGACTATAGATCAAATTAACCTAATAGACATTTACCTAACACTACCCAACAACTGCAAAATATACATTCTTCTCATCTCTGCACGGAACACTATCCAAAATTGGCCACATGCTGTGTCATAAAGCAAGTATCAATAAATGCCAAAAAAATCAAAATCATATCAAGTATCTTCTTGGACAACAAGTGAATAAAATTTAAAATTGAAACTAAGAAAAATTCTCAAAACTACATAAGTACATGGAAAGTAAACACATTGGTCCTGTATGACTTTTGGGTAAACAATGAAATTAAAACAGAAAATTAAAAAAAAAATAGTTGAAATGAATAAAAATAGAAACAAAACATACCAAAAGCTCTGGAATTCAGCAAAAGCTGTACTAAGAGAAAATTTTATAACATTTTATAAAATTTATCCACATTTAAAAAAATGGAAAGATCTCAAATTATTAACCTAATATCAAATCTCGAGTAACTAGAAAAACAAAACCAATTCAAACCCAAAGGTAAGGAAAGAAATAATAAAGATCAACATAGAACTAAATGACACGGAGAATACTAAAATGATACAATGAATTGATTAAACAAAATATTGGTTTTTTTAAGAGGTTAAACAAAATTGACAGACCACTAGCTAGATTAATCCAGAAAAAATGAGAGAAGATTCAAATAAGTGCAATCAAAAATGAAAGAGGCATTTAAACTGATACGATAGAAATACAAAAGATCATCAGGTCTAAGCACACAAACTAGAAAACCTAGAGGAAATGGATAAATTCCTTTAAACATACAACTGACCCCAAAGGTTGAACCAGGTAGAAACAGAATTCCTGAGTAGACTAACAGTGAGTAATGAAATAGATTCAGTAACAAAAACTCTTCCAAGGCGAGGGAAAAAAAAAATGGCCAGAACCAGACCTGAATTTTACCAGACATACAAATAAGAGCTGATAACAATCCTACTGAAACTATTTCAAAAAATCGAGAATTGATTCTTCCCTAATTCATTCTATGAAACCAGTATCACTCTGACACCAAAAATCAGTCAAGCACACTATTAAAAAAAAAAAAAAAAAGAAAACTACAAGCTAACATCCTTGATGAACATAGATGTAAAAGTCCTCAACAAAATACTAGCAAACTGAATCTAAGAGCAAATCAAAAAGGCGAAAGATTTATACGAGTTGAAGAGAAACCAGAGTATAGAGCAAATCAAAAAGATAATTCATCACTATCAAGTTAGTTTTATTCCAGGAATGCAAGGATAGCTCAATATTTACAAATCAATAAATTTGGTGCATCTCATAAATATAACTTAAAAAACATATGATCATCACAATAGACATAGACAAAGACAAGCCCTTCAATAAAATCAAACTTTACTTCATGTTTAAAATTCTCAACAAACTAGGCATTGAAAGAACATGCATCAAACTAGTAACTGCCATCTATGAAAAACCCACAGTCAACATTATACTGAATGGGGAATAGTTGAAAGCATTTACCCAAAGAACTGGAACCAGACAAGTATTTCCATTCTCACCAGTTCTACTCATCATCGCCAGGACAATCAGTCAAGAGAAAAAAATAAAAGGCATTCAAGTCAAAAAGAAGAAGTCAAATTGTCTTTGTTTGATGATGACATGATTGCATACCTAGAACACCCCAGATTCTCCTCCAAAAAACTCATAGATTTAGTAAACAAATTAAATAAAGCTTCATGATACAAAATCATAGTTAACTGGATAAAGAAAATGTGGTACATATCCACCATGGAATAGTATGCAGATATAAAATGAACAAAATAGTGTCGTTTGCAGCAATGGGGGGGGGGAGCTAGAGGCCATTATTCTAAGTGAAGGAACTCAGAAACCAAATACCACATGTTCTCACTTACAAGTTGGAGCTAAATAATGAATAAATAATAGACACTGGGGACTCCAAAAGCAGGGGGAAGTTGAAAAACTAACAAGTAACAGGTTCGCTATTTGGATATTGGATACAATAGAATTCTAATCCCCGTCAGTATGCTATATAACCATGTAACAAACAAGCACATGAACCTTCTGCATTAAAATAAAATAACATAAATCAAGATAAAACTTTACAGTTAAAAAAAAACTGTTGTTTGATTCAGAAAATACTTACTTATTTTACCTCAAAATTACCCCTTAGTTTTGTACTCATATCTATTAATATATTATCCAGTTTCTCATGCAATCATTATTTTACTCTGAGGCAATAAACATTTCTAGTTTTCTCTGGGGTGCCAATTTCATCAAAGTTGCAATTACAGGTATAAAAGCAATGTTTAATATACCTAAGTTGCTTGTTTCAAACATAACTTATTGATGAAACAAACACATTTCCAGCTCTCTTCTCAATGGCCACTCCTACCAGAAAGGATAAAAATAAAATATTTATGTATAATTATGGTTTTGTAGTTAAGGACAAACCTGTGACATCATTTTGGTCAAAAAAGGATTTATAGAATTATGACAGTAGAGTCTAGAAGGGCTTGGTGGTTTTTAGAGTAAGGGGGCATTCACAGCTGGTGCCATTTCTCCATTCTCTTTCCTAGGCTTCCTACCTTTTTGATGGTCATGATGTTTGGAACTATCCCAAGTCTCACAGGAATGAGCTGACAAGCATAAAGGAAAGATTTCCAGAATGGCTATGTGAGGGGCTTGGCAATTCTCTTCCCAATAAAACAACCAATTAATTGGTAAAAAATATAAGAAACAACCACTTAAATTCTCTGAAAATTGATCTAATGGCATGTAGCAAATGGAGAAAGAGTTATTCAAAAACATCTGCTAACTCTGTAAGAACAGCAAGAATCTGTAGCATTTGAACCACAATCTCCTTCCACTAACTTCCCATGTGTGTTATAAGAAGTTTCTACCCTGACAGTACAACCAAGAAATAGGGCTCCCTTTTCCCACTGGTACTAGCCTGAGTATCGTTTCACTCAAGTAGGAGCATGGCACTCGTAACTATTATCTCCCATTCCCCAGCTCTCTGTATAGAAGTCTTATTCTGAGAAGGCACAGCAAGAGAATTAGGGTTCTTCCCCTCACCCAGACATGTTATTAGGCTAACGTGTCTGGATAGGGTGGAACCTCTATCCAGACACTTTAGCCTAATAATACTGAAGCCCATATCTTTCCTCCCACAGCTAAATGGTGTGACAGAAGTTCATACTAGGACAAAAATAATGGGAAGACCAGGAGCTATCAACCCTCTTTCTCACCCCAATCACCACTCATGGAACAATAGTGTCACTCTTGAGAAGAAAAATATAAGAATCAAAAAACTTGAAAATTTTAAGCTGTATAGAGGAAAACCGTGTCAGAAGTTGCCTTAAGGAGAGCTCATATCTTAGATTTAGTGAACAAAAACTTCAAAACAGCTATTATAATTTTTTTTATAAAACTACCAGGAACTGTAGCTAAAGAATTAAATCAAAGTATAATGACAAGTTTTTATCAACTAGAGAATAACAACACATAAATACAAATAACCAAATGAGAATTTAAAGTTGACAAGTACAATAACAAAAATTTAAGTATTAGTGAAGGGCTCATCAGCAGATGTGAGTTGCTAAAAGAAAGAACAAATGAACTTAACAAAATTATTAGATAATTCATGATCAGAAAAACAGGTAAGAATGAAGAAAAAGTTAACAGAACCACAGATAAATGTGGGAAATCTTAAGCAGGCTAAAATATGCATAAGAGGAGTACCAGAAAAAGAGAGAACAGAACAAAGTAGCATTATAAAAATTAATGGCAGAAACTGCAAATTTGATTTTAAAAAAACACAAATACTCTACATATTAGGAAAATAAACAGTCCCTAAGTGGGATAAATACAGAAACATCCCCACCAAGAAACATCATAGTCAAAATAATAAACGCCAAATATGAAGAGAAAATGGTGAAAGCAGCAAGATAATAAAAATTCAAGCTGGGCACAGTGGCTCATGCCTATAATCCCAGCCAGCACTTCGGGAGGCTGAAGTGGGTGGATCACCTGAGGTCAGGAATTCAAGACCAGCCTGGCCAACGTGGTGAAACCCTGTCTCTACCAAAAAATAAAAATAAATAAATTAACCAGGATGGTAACAGGTGCCTGTAATCTCAGCTACTCGGGAGGCTGAGGCAGGAGAGTTGCTTGAATCTGAGAGGCGGAGGTTGCAGTGAGCCGAGATCACGCCACTGCACTCCAGCCTGGGCAGCAAGAACAAAACTCCATCCTTCCCCACCCAGAAAGAAAGAAACAATAGGTGCAACAGGTTGTGAGATGGCATGTTAAAAATCGTGAAGACAACAGATGGTCAACCAAAAATCTTATCCCCAAGAATATATATTATTCAAAAATGAAGAAAAAATAAAGATGTTCCAAGACAAGAAAAAAAGAAAATGATTGCTAGCACACCTGCCTTAAAAACATTCTAAAGGAAGTTCTTCAATGTGAATGTGAAAACACACAGTAATATAACTGTACAGACTCCCACACACAAAATAGCTTTAGTAAAGGTAATTTTGCAGATAATAATACTAGACAAAATAATTATATGATAAATTGTCCTTTTTTTTTCACTTATTTACAAGGCACAGAGGTTGAATTAGTCATTTTAACATTTCCCACAAAGAAAAGCCCAAGTCCAATGGCTTCACTGATGAATTCTACCAGACATTTAAAGAAAACTTAAGGCCAATGCCTCATAAACTTTGAAAAAATTGAAAATAGAGAACATATACAAACTTGGTTCTATGAAACTAACATTCCCTGATATTAGAACGAGAAAAAGACATCAAAAGACAAACTGTAGACCAATGCCTCTTATTAAAATAAACACAAATTTTTTTTCAACTATTAATTACCTAAATCCAGTGATGTGTAAAACAGATTACACACCTTGAACAAGATGTAGCTCAGAAATGAAAGATAGGTGTAATGTGTGAAAATAAATCAATGCAATATGTCATATTGATAGAATAATGGACTAAAACCATACTACTGGTTTTATCTGAAGAGACCCAGAAAAACCATCAAATGAAATCCAACACCCATTTGTAATAGAAACACTAGACAAACTGGAAGTAAAAGTGACCTTTCTCAATCTGACATGGGGCATGTATGAAAAACTCAGAGCTAATATCATAATACATGAAGAAAAACAAGGCTTTCCCTCTACAATAAGACAGAGGATAACTATGTTTTCTCTCACCACTTCTGTTCCTCGACATACTACATGTTCTAGCCAGAAAATTAAACTAGAAAAAGAAAATCCAGATTAGAAAGGAAGAAGTAAAACAATGTCTATTTACAGATGACATGATATTTTATATCTACAACCCCCAAAATGTACTAAGATACTAATAAATGGGTTCAGGGAGATTAAATGATACAAATTCAACATACAAAAATTAATCATCTGTCTATACATTAGCAATGAATAATGTAAAAATGGAGTTAAGAAATGATTTTATTTATAACAGCATCAGAAGGATAATAAAATTCATAGAAATATGTTTATCAAAATAAATTCAGTATAAACCAAAAACAACAAAATATTGTTGAAAAAAGGTAAGATCTAAATTATTCATAAACAGTTAAGATTATTAAGGTGACAATAGTCCCTCAAATTTTATACATATACCATGAAATACAAAATTCCACCTAGAATTTTTGGAAAAGTTAACAAGCTCATCCTCAAATTCACATGAAAAGTCAAGAGGATGAGAATAGTTAATTAAAACAATGTTGTAATAGAAACAGTTGGAGGAGTCACAGTTCTCTATTTCAAAAGCTACAAGAACCATATGTGCTGGAATAAGATAGTATGGTGCTGGAATAAGAATAAACATATGGGTAAATGTATTAACGCTAAGCGTTGAGAAGTTAACCCTAGTATCTATGATCAATTGATTTTTGGCAAAGAGTTCTTAGCCGTGACACCAAAAGCAAGATACATAACTTTTCCCCTGGGAAAGATCCTGTTAAGAAGATGCAAAGACAAGTGACAGATTGGGAGAAAATGTTTGCAAACGTGTTATCTGACAGAAATCTAGTATCTAGACTATATAAAGAACACAACAGAAAAATACAATCTACTCTAATCAAAAAACGGACAAAGTCATTAAGATTTATTCCACCAAGAATACCTGTTGCCAAACAGGCACATGAAAAGACGTTCAATATCACCAGCCATTAACAAAGTGTCAATTAACACCATGATGAGATGTCACTTTGTGCATGTTAAAGCAGCAAAGCAAAAATATTATATATAGTATTGACAAGACAAAAATGCTGACCAGGATTTGTAGGAACCAGTGTTCTCAGTCATTGGTGGTAGAAATTTAGAATTGTACAGTCACTCTGTAATATAACTTTGTAGTTTCTTAATTGAAAACACGAGTAGGCAGGGCGCGGTGGCTAACGCCTGTACTCCCAGCATTTTGGGAAGCTGAGGAGGGCAGATTGCCTGAGGTCAGGAATTCGGGACCCATCTGGCCAACATGGCAAAAACCCCATCTCTACTAAAAATACAAAAAAATTAGCCAGGCATGATGGCATGTGTCTGTAATCCCAGGTATTTGGGAGGCTGAGTCAGGGGAATTGCCTGAACCAGGGAGGTAGAGGTTGCAGTGAGCCAAGACTGTGCCACTGCACTCCAGCCTGGGCGACACAGCAAAACTCCTTCTCCAAAAAAAAGAAAAGAAAAGAAAAAGAAAACATAAGTAAGCATCCATTTGGTAGATTATTCAGCAATCACACTACTGGGTATTCATCCCAGAGAAATAAAAACTTATATGCATGCAGAAAGATGTACATGGTATCTCACAGAAACTTTATTTAAAATAGCCCCAAACTGGAAACAATTAAGATGTTTATCAATAGGCGAATGATGAGATATACTTCTATGCTTATATGGAATATGACTCCCCACTCAATAGAATTAGCTATGAACACACACAACAGCTTGGATGGATCTCAAGGGCATCATGCCAAGTGAAAAAAAAGCTTATCTCAAAATGTGGCATGCTATGTGATTCCACTTATGTAACATTCCTAATACGTCACAATCATAGAATTGGAAAACAGATTAAAGATTCCCCAGAGTGGGAGCCGAGATGGCTCAGGCCAGTTGTCCTGGCACTTGAGGAGGCGAGGCTATGCGTTCAAAGCCAACCTAGGCAACATAAGAACCTCTCATTCATTAAAAAAAAAAAAAAAAAAAAAAAAAAAGATTCCCCTGGGTAAGCAGTGGTAAATGGGATGGGGGAAGGGCTGCAACTAAATGGGTTGCACAAAGAATGTGAAGGGGAAACAGTTTTGTGTCTAGATTGCAGTGGCGATTACACAAATATGAGCATGAGATAAAATGGCATAGAGTTATACCAATATTAATTTTCCTGTTTTGATGTTGTGTTAGAAGTATGCAAGATATATTGAGGGAAGCCAGGTAAAGGATATAGGTCTTTTCTGGACTATCTATGCAACTTTCTGTGGTCTAGATGGTTCTGCAACTTGTTTTGTTTCATAAGCAGTATATACTTTGAAAGCATAGCTAAAGCTCTAGTTAATTGTTTTTAATCATTGTAAGACATTTCCATTGCATGAATACACAATGTTTATGTATTCTTATTTCTATACATGATTAATTTGTGTATTTCTCATAATACTCATAAAGGGGAATTTTATATTGAAGAGACAAATTTTTGTGTTATGACATGAGCGTATCTTAAACTTTTTAGATGAGGGCGAATTTTTCTACAAAACACTGGACCAATTACTCTCCTACTGACACACTATGTCATCACTGCTTTCCAGCCTGTTTCCTAGGCTTGTTATTGTCAGACTTTATTTTCTTCATGAATTGTTTTAAATCGCACATCGTCATGATGTTACTTTGCATTTTCCTAATTTCTAGTAAAATATAGTAGGTTTTCTAATGCTTATTTATTTTATATTTACAATTCAAGAAAAAAATCATTATATGATTTACCCATTTTTCTATTCTTTTAATTGCAGCATTTTTCTTTTATAGTTGTGTAGTAATTGTAGGAATCTTTATTGCAAATATCCTTTCCTAGCTTCTGGCCTGCCTGGTTTTGTTGTGTATTAAGACATTTTTTGATTCCTAATGTCTCTGTTCTAATGGAGGAGAAATAATGGTTGTGTTTAAAATTGGTGTGTTTTTTATATAATTTCAATATTTTATTTTTGTACTTTGGTTTTTCATAAACCAAAACATCTTTCTGGGCTTTAGGTAAGGATATAATTTTTTTTCCATAGAGACAATCAATAGCTCCTGTATAATTTATTAAATACTCCATTCTTTATAGATTCATACTAGCACTCTAAGATGCTGATTCCAGAGATATTTTGAGATTTGTTTTACTAGAAACATGTGTGCACTATCTTGCTGTCACTACCATTTTATATTATAAATAAGCCTCTAGTCTTCAGGACTATGAACTGAATATAAATTCAAACTCATGACTGATGACATATAATTATGAGTCTGCTGGATGAAATTTGCCCACCCAGTTCCCAGATGAGGCAGATGAACTTGATCTTGTTGCCTCTTTACACCAATGGGGAGATGTTTTGATACTCATTCTTTCACTGAAGATATAGCCAAGCGCCAGTAGTTCCTCAGCACGATATGGTTAAAACATCTTATGTCACCCAATGTTCAGCTTACTTTTGGTACAAAAACTTACTAAATTAAAAAGATTTTAATTTTGATATTGGAAATATTTGAGATAATTTGAGATATTTTATATCTCAGGTTGTAATCCCCTAAGACAAAAATTCTGAGCATATTTCTGAGGGGGAGGGGTATAGAGATTATTTGAAGATTTTTAATTAACTTTTAAATAAATATTACACTTACCATCCCACAACTCTGTCAAAGCAAGATAGTCATATTTGCTATCATATATTTAGTGATATATGATATCACATATTTTAGTGATACATATCACTAAAAATATCATATATTTAGTGATATAGTCATATTTATAGTCATATTTATCACTAAATAGTCATTTAGTGGTAAAATCACTAAAATGTTTCTTGTATCACATTTTCAAAATTACAAGTCACCTATACTGCAATATACTACAGTCTATTTTCATCTTCAAGGAAAGCTATTAAGTGGCATTAAACAATTTCTTTCCTAAGCTTTGCTACAGCCTGAAGTTTTTTTTATAGACTATAATTACTGTTTTTTTAATCATGAGATTAGTATGCTAGACTACAACACATAACAGCTCACATTTTCATCTTTGCTTTTGTTATGCATGAAGATACATTGATAAACTCGATTTAATCTCTGAGTACATTACAAACGAAATAGATGTCTCTGAAAAATTCGGGTCAAAATAATATTTTTAATTTCAAGCTCATTTTTCAGTAAACTTTACTATAAAATTAAAAGTGATTACCTTTAAGAAAACTTTTCTCTATACAACCAACTTAAAGACTCACATATTTTAGAAACATTCTAACTTTCTGACAAAATGTGAGAGCAATTCAAGTATGCCTAAAAAATATGAGGCATGAAAGTATGAGAAACTATGGGATTCGTTTGTTAGAGATTCCACAGGCACTGGCAATGTGATTGTAACAACGAACAAGAAGTTTTCATTAAGATTACACACAACAGGGCAGAGTGGTATTGAAGACTGCAGCTGATCAGCTTTAAAGTTTTTAAAAAGCATTCCTATACACCAATAACAGACTTAAAGAGAGCCAAATCAAGAACGAACTGCCATTCACAATTGCTACAAAGAGAATAAAATACCTAGGAATACAACTAATGAAGGATGTAAAGGACCTCTTCAAGGAGAACTACAAACCACTGCTAAAGGAAATAAGAGAGGACACAAATAGATGGAAAAACATTTCATGCTCATGGTTAGGAAGAATCAATATTGTGAAAATGGCCATACTGCCCAAAGTAATTTATAGATTCAACTCTATCCCCATCAAGATACCTATGACCCTCTTCACAGAACTGGAAAAAAACACCTTAAACTTCATATGGAACCAAAAGAGAGCCTACATAGCCAAGTCAATTCTAAGCAAAAAGAACAAAGCTGGAGGCATCATGTGACCTGACTTCAAACTACACTACAAGGCTACAGTAATCAAAACAGCATGGCACTGGTACCAAGACAGACATATAGACCACTGGAACAGAACAGAGGCCTAGGAAGGAACACCACACATATACAAGCATCTGATCTTTGACAAATCTGATAAAAACAAGCAATGGGGAAAGGATTCCCTCTTTAATAAATGGTGTTGGGGAAACTGGCTAGCCATGCGCAGAAAGCAGAAACTGGACCTCTTCCTGACACCTTACACTAAAATTAACTCCAGATGGATTAAAGACTTAAACATAAGACTTAACACCATAAAAACTCTAGAAGAAAACTTAGGCAAAATCATTCAGGACATAGGCATGGGGAAAGACCTCATGACCAAAACACCGAAAGCATTGGCAACAAAAGCCAAAATAGACAAATGGGACCTAATTAAACTCCAGAGCTTCTGCACAGCAAAAGAAACAATCATTAGAGTGAACCGGCAACCAACAGAATGGGAAAAAATTTTTGCAATCTACTCATCTGACAAAGGGCTAATATCCAGAATCTACAAAGAACTAAAACATATTTATAAGAAAAAAAACAAACAAACCCATTCAAAAGTGAGCGAAGGACATGAAAAGACACTTTTCAAAAGAAGACATATATGAGGCCAACAAACATATGAAAAAGTGCTTATCGTCACTGGTCATTAGAGAAATGCAAATCAAAACCATATTGAGATACCATCTCCCACCAGTTAGAAAGGAGATCATTAAAAAATCTGGAGACAACAGATGCTGGAGAGGATGTGGAGAAATAGGAACACTCTTACACTGTTGGTAGGAGTGCAAATTAGTTCAACCATTATGGAAGACAGTGTGGTGATTCCTCAAGGACCTAGAAATAGAAATTCCATTTGACCCAGCAATCTCATTACTGAGTATATATTCAAAGGATTATAAATAATTCTATTATAAAGACACATTCACATGTGTATGTTAATTGCGGCACTATTTGCAATAGCAAAGACCTGGAACCAACCCAAATGCCTATAGATGGCAGACTGGACAAAGAAAATGTGGCACATATACACCATGGAATACTATGCAGCCATAAAAAATGATGAGTTTGTGTCCTTTGTAGGGACATAGATGAATCTGGAAACCATCACTCTCAGCAAATTGGCACAATAACAGAAAATCAGACATTGCATGTTCTCACTCATAGGCGGTGTTTTCACCACATAATTCTCACTCGTATGTTGAACAATGAGAACATATGGACACAGGGAGGGCAGCATCACACACTGGGGTCTGTTGGAGGGGACTAGGGGAGGGATAGCGGGGGGTGGGGAGCTGGGGAGGGATAACATGGGAGAAATGCCAGAAATAGGTGACAGTGATGGAGGCAGCAAACCACATTGCCATGTATGTACCTATGCAACAATCTTGCATGTTCTGCACATGTACCCCATAACCTAAAGTGCAATAAAATATTTTTTAAAATAATAAAAGTTAAAAAAAAATCACCAAATAGATAATACAGGTATTTTTTTTAATTGTACTTTAGGTTCTGGGGTACATGTGCAGATCATGCAGGGTTGTTGCATAGGTACATACATGGCAAAGTGGTTTGCTGCCTCCATCCCCCCATCATCTACATCTGGCATTTCTCCCCATGTTATCCCTCCCCACCCCCTGCTGTCCCTCCCTTAGCCCCCCACCCCACAACTGGCCCCAGTGTGTGTGATGCTCCCCTCCCAAACCTGACAAAAGTAAGCAATGGGAAAAAGATTTCCTGTTTAATAAATGGTGTTGGGAAAACTGGCTAGCCATGTGCAGAAAGCAGAAACTGGATCTCTTCCTGACACCTTACACTAAAATTAACTCCAGATGGATTAAAGATTTAAACATAAGACCTAACACCATAAAAACCCTAGAGGAAAACCTAGGTAATACCATTCAGGACATAGGCATAGGCATGGACTTCATGACTAAAACACCAAAAGCAATGGCAACAAAAGCCAAAATAGACAAATGAGATCTAATTAAATTCCACAGCTTCTGTACATGTATTATTAAATACATTTTATTGGACTGTTATCATCAGCTCTATCAATCCTTATTTCTATTGCAAATACATTACTCATATACACTGAAAAGACAGACAAAATACAATTGTTAATGTTGTGTTTCCTTTCAGTTTTCTCTCCATATTCATAAGGAAGTCCATGAGAAGGAGGATCACAGAGGTCACAAGATTAGTGAGGGCCTGGCAGAGTTAGAAGCAAGTGGTGTTATTTGTTTTTTCTTTTGTTCAGGTTTTCCCAGCTAAAGGTTTCCATGTCTAGAGATCCTAGAAAGTCGTAAAGTCTAGGAGCTATTTTTTTTTTTAATGAATGTATTGCTCAACTAATTCATGTTTGTCGTAGAAAAACTATAAAATGCAGATAAGCATATAACAATAATCACTTCAAACCCCACAACTGAGGCTAAAACCCTATGCCAATTGAAACAATTTTAAATGTAGATATGTGTGTTTTATGAACACAAAGAAGGAAATTACCTTTGACTATGATAGTCTAGAAACCACAAAATTCTGCTACTATATTGCTAATTATAATTCTCATAAATCAAATAAATCTCTTTTCTCAAATTCAAATTCAAACATGTCACTATTTTTTTAATTGAAGAATTCCATCCCAGTGTACCCTAAATATCTTTGTGCTTTTATCTTACATGACCTTGATCTTTCATAAAGAAGGCAAGAAGTTTTCCTCTATTTATCTAAGCTTTGACTTTTTTTTGGACATATAATGTTGATATAAAGTAAACAACATGTGTGTACATGAAAGAAATCTGTAAAGTAATCTGAGGCTCCACATCAATATTCTAATTTTATGTTCTCCTTTATTTTCTTGAAATAAGGGAAATGCAACTAAGGATGGCATTTAAGGGAAGAAGATGCAGGAGCCCTAAGGAGGAAAATGAGCAGGATCCTTGTAGCTGTTCCCAGTGTACTTATCTCTTATGGAAGACAGAAGAGTCTTTCTGGTTTCATTACCCATGAAGAGGCTTCCAAATGGTGCCTCCCCAAGCAATCATTCCATTAGTCAAGGAATCAAGAAAGTCTGTGATCCCATCATCAGACTGATAGCACATTCAAGGTTGTAATAAAGGAAAGTCAAAGTGTCTGCTACTCACAGAAAGTCCAGAGTCAGAGATACACTTCTTGTCCCACATTCCATACCCAAAATATTCCCTTGTCCTCTTAACTGAAAAACTAATTTGTCTTTTCTTTCCATTCTCTGTGACTATATACTAATTAAACAAATATGTATTGGGCATAAATAAGAAATAATTCCTGTCATTAACAAGAATCCCTCGAGTTCAAACTTCGATCTTTCTGACTTCAAAGCTGCTGCTTTCAGGTAATAAAGTATACTGCCTTTTACAGAAATGTTATTATTTCATTTTCTTTCCATAAGTTTTTATCTAACATGTACAACACACATGCAAAGATATACTATCTCCATCGCCTTGATGAGGACCTGAAACCTAGAAAGATTCCAGCAAGTTTCCCAAGGTAAAAAACAGGTAAACTGCAGAGTCAATATACAAATATTGTTATTCCAAATATTTGAGTAGAGTAGAGAAGAGGTGAGGTGGACACAGTGCCCGGTCTCTGACCCTGGGTAACTACCTGAGTGGTAATGAATCAGGCATAGCAGATTTGAGGAAGAAGAACAATCAATGATTATTGTATCAATTGAGTAGAAAATGTAGGTAAGATAGAAGCCAAAATTCATCATTTTGTTTTCAAGAATTTTGCAGCCCAAAGTCAAGAAAATATTTGAGAGTGTCTAGATGCACAAATAAGATCAAATCAGCATGAAACTTTATTGGTTTAATTGCTTGGTTTGTTAGATTAGTATGTTTCTAATAAGATGACATAAACTTGAGAACATTTGTTGACTTAAGAAGTGAAAGGCAGAGGTGAAGGAGCAACAAAGAAGAGACAATTTGGAAAGAGTGTCCTAAAGAAACAGGAGAAAATGAGATCAAGAAACAAGAGTGCAGGTTTAATTTAGGCAAAAACACTAGGGCAGTCTGTGTACTCCAAAGTGTAGCAGAAAGCGGGTAACAGAAAGATCCTCTGTAATGGTGAATCTCAGACGTTCCTGTCAGTATTTGGTCTTCAAGTTGAACTGGGCAATTATTGCTACTTCCAACCCATGGGAATAGTCTTATCTTCAGAATTCCACTTCTCAAACTATGATAAAGTTATTGCAAAATTATTAATGTAATCCATTTCAAGTGAACTGCCACATATATATAAAAAAGCAATAGACATTGGTTTAAGGAAAGAGTCATCAAGTCTAAAAGTTTAAAGCAAAGATTTCAGATTGAAGCTTTGCTTCTGCTAACATGGTTGACTCCTGGACTCTGTTTTTTGGCCAGTGATGTCAGAACATCTTTGCATGTTTCTGAAATTTTAAAAACATGTTTATGTATCAATTAAAGTTGTTAATCCAGATGTTATTTTTCTCTATAATTAAGCTTCCTAGTCATTCAACATTTTAGTTAATAGCATAGTTTCCATCTTGTTAAAATTGTGAATGTCCCTGTCCCTGACCTTTGTCAGATAGGTAGATCGCAAAAATATGTTTCCATTCTGTTAGTGGCCAGTTCACTCTAATGATAGTTTCTTCTGCTGTGCAGAAGCTCTTAAGTTTAATTAGATCCCATTTGTCTATTTTGGCTTTTGCTGCCATTGCTTTTGTTATTTTAGTCATGAAGTCCTTGCCTGTGCCTGTGTCCTGAATGATATTGCCTAGGTTTATTCTATTATAAAGACTTATGCACACATATGTTTATTGCAGCACTGTTCACAATAGCAAAGACTTAGAACCAACCCAAATGCCCATCAATGATAGACATGGATAAAGAAAATGTGGCACATATACACCATGGAATACCATGCAGCCATAAAAAAGGATGAGTTCATGTTCTTTGCAGGGACGTGGATGAAACTGGAAGCCATCATTCTCAGCAAACTAACACAGGAACAGAAAACCAAACACTGCATGTTCTCACTCATAAGTGGGTGTCAAACAATGAGAACACATGGACACAGGAAGGGGAATATCACACACTGGGGCCTGTGAAGTGGGTGGCGGACTGGGGGAGGGATAGCAGGGGGTGGGGGCACTGGGGATGGATAGCATTAGGAGAAATACCTAATGTAGATGATGGGGAGATGGATGCAGGGAAAAACCGTGGCACATGTATACCCGTGTAACAAAACTGCATGTTCTGCACATGTACCCCAGAACTTAAAGTATAATAAATAATTTTTTAAAAAAAACTGTGAATGCCAATGAAGAAACATGTTTCCAGAATGAAGCACTTTCTTTCTTTTTACAAGGTCACTGTGACAGAGATGAGACAGCTGATTTCAATACCCTTAATTAACTTGCATGGTATTCTGCTTTGATGTCACTAATTTTTTACTAGCAATATTTGCCTACCTGTTACTTTGAATTTTATGACAACTGAATTATTTTCAACCAACTTCTTTATGAATGTGTAACATAAATACACATGGTATGGTTTTTAGTTTTGTGATCAGACACCGTTTGATATTAGTAGTCACGTCCTGCAGTCCCAAATATTTTGTGTCCCAGCCCTATGCTTGCTTGTTTATAACTTAGCACCGTGAAAGTCTGCTCATGAGTGTTTAATAAGTCCCACCTGGATTATAAGTTACAAGCACAGAACTGTCTTTCTTTTCACTATTCAATTCTTACTGCCTAAGCAAGAGTGTGGATTAGCTACTTAGTTTGCTGAAGAAATGCTTGAATGAACCAAATCGTTGTAAATGATCCAACCGGTTTGCTTCCTACAGACCTGGATTTTGGGTCTCTCTATTTTTTTACTTTAATAACTTTAGACTATTTCAGTGATTTTCTTTAACAGTAAGAAAGACAGATACATAGATAGATGATAGATGAGTAGATAGATAGATAGATAGATAGATAGAAATGTGATATTTACCCATGATATGGTGATATGGTTTTGATCTTTGTCCCAACCCAAATCGCATGTCAAATTGTAATCGCTAGTGTTGAAGTTACAGCCTGGTGGGAAATGATTAGATCATGGGGGAGGTTTCTAATGGTTTAGCACCATCCCCTTTATACTGTCCCATGATAGCCTTCTCAGGGGAACTGGTTGTTTAAAAGTGGGTGGCACCTCCACCCTCTCTCTCTCTCTTTTTCCTGACCATGTGAGATGCCTTGCTCCCTCTTTGTCTTCCACCATGATCCTAAATTTCGTGAGGCTTTCCGAGAAGCAGAAGCTGCTATGCTTCCTGGACAGCCTGCATCATCATGAGCCAATTAAACCTCTTTTCTCTGTAAAGTACCCAGTTTCAGGTATTTCTTTATAGCAGTTCAAGAGTGGATTAGTACAACCCATTTCAACCCATTCTAGATGAACAAACATATGTATTTCTGGTTTTATATATGTGCTTGCATCTTGTTTACAAATAGTTATATTTTTAAAGCCCAGCTGTACTTGAAATAATCAAATAAGTAGATACAAAGGCATTTTCATTTTAACCACTGTAACTACATACGCTGGTGTTAAATTCCTGAAAATAATCTCTTACATCTCTTTAAATCCATTAGGACACAAATGACAAGTGAGTCCTCTGACGTGTCATTTTTCTTTGCGGCACCTGGGCAAAACTGTGATTACCAGCCA
Organism: Alouatta palliata; assembly: GCA_004027835.1. Lineage (NCBI taxonomy): Eukaryota > Metazoa > Chordata > Mammalia > Primates > Atelidae > Alouatta > Alouatta palliata. The sequence goes on from PVKV010023767.1 coordinate 24,018, forward strand.
CATATGAAGTGCGATCCTTCTTATATACACTATGACATGAAGATGGTAAACCCAATAGAAACATGAATCATGCCCACATGTATATACTGTGAATTCATGACGCCAAATTGAACACTTAGAAGTTTAGAAGGATTCGTCTTCCACACTTTTTTTTTAATTGTAATTGCAAATAATGTACTTTATATTATCCTGTAAGACACGGTAATGACTAAATCAAATCTCAATATAGGATAATGATGTAAGATTACCCAAATAATACCTGTATTAATAATAATGCCTCTGCCTGCTCTCAATGATGAAAAAGAGCATGAATAAGAAACATGGTTAGCTCAATTAAGATAAATAATAAGGTGAGTACTTTGTGATAACCACAATGTTTTACATTAAACATACTGGGTATATTGGATATTATAAAAGAAAATGGAAAATTCTAATTATGAGATAAAACTACAAAGATAAGTGATATCAGAAAATGGGAAATAAAAAATATAAAGTAGTCTTTGTCACCCAAAAAATAAGTTTTAATTTTTCTTTTTTCTTCATTTTTAATTTTCATAGATAAAATAGTTAATATTTAACTCGATATTCTTGAGGAAAGTTGAATTACAAGAATTTTTAAATTTGCATTATGGATTCCAAACTACTTTGGAATATTCTCCACACATTTAAATGACATCTTTTCCAAAGCACCATGGCTTTAGAGATAGAAAGGGTTTGACAGAGTGCTATTAATTATGAAAGTTTCACAATTATTTTTAAAAACCAGCTGGAATTTTTTAAAGTAATGTATTAACCTCATTCAATGAATCTAGATAGTAAATTATCTCTTACACTTGCTTTTTTTTAAACAAAAGCTAATGGTACTTGTGGAACTGCATTGATCTAAGTCCATGAGAAAACACTTGTAATGCTAATGAAAACCTGAGTACTATAGATAAAACACAGCAAATGAATTTCTTCATGTTATGAGAGCAATATCAAGCACAACGTGAATGCTGCTGTTAATTCTTGTTTTCCATTATTGTTGCAAAATGCTGCTAAAAGCATTTGTGAATTCAAAATAATTAAATCTTTTGACCTACTCAAAAAAAATAATCCCTCAAGACACAGCTTCAAAAATCTAATTTTCCTTCAAACTGTTGTATATTTGAGGGCTTTAATTAATTCATTAGTTTATTTAATATGATAAAATTAATCTTGATTTTGCATTTCATTTTAATAACTTTGATAGCTTAAGAACTGCATTTGATCTTATGATAATTTTGCCTGAAATGTGTTATTATCTTGAAGGATTTCTTCAATTCCCATTTGCAAATAGTCCCAGAATTTTCAAGTGCTTGCCTGTTGAGCACAAATACATTTAAAGGTAAAAGTAGCAAAAATGTGGACAACCACAAATAAACACATTGAAAATAAGTACAAAAATGTGTTTCCAAGCCTCTGTATTTCATTTTCTTATGGACTTCGCCTCTTCTTGGAGAAGAAGTGTTCATGTGAAACTCCAAGGCTTCCTCCAGGAGACCTCTTTGATGCCTCTTTTGGCGTATTATTCAGACTAGAGTGAGCAGCTGCTCCTGTGCCCAGCTGGGAATGGTTCTGAAAGCTTTCCTCTACAAGCCACTCATCTAACTCTCATAGTTGACAATAATCACACTTTAGGTTAAAGACCTTAAAATGTTCCCATTAAAATACATATGAATTAACTGACAATGAGGTGGCGAGTAGAGGAAGATTAGATTAATCCAAAAATCTCCAAAATATTTTTGAAGGGTTTTATGTGTAACTTTTGTTCATAATGTTTGAAACTTAATTCCACATTAATTCATTCATTCACAAATATTTCCTTATATGGGCCAGGCACTATTATTGATATAATAATGGTTCAGGTACATATACCAGGAGAACATTCTGCTCTGCTGTGGCCTGATGAAGACTTTTGGATTTCCTGAAGCTCTCACTACTTACCCCACCGAGTGTCACTTAGCCTCCACTGCTTTGTATTGTGTATTGCATGGGAGGGATAGCCATCTCCTCCACCCATGGTGTGTCAGCTGCTGGAGGGGGTGATTTTATTCTACGTACAGCACTGATCAGTGTCTCACTGTGAACTTTCAGAGGATGCTGATGGGATGCTGAGGATTCTGGGCAGTGTGCAGCAGGTTTAGAGATTGAACACGTGCTTTACGCATGTATATTCTTTGACTTCTAACTCATGTATAGTGTCTTCCAGCTTGAATTTCCCTATGACCTATTTGAGCTGACTGGCTCATTTCCAGTCATAATAAATTTGAGCTCCACAGGAAAATATCCTGATTATTTAATCACAAAAGATATGTCAATATTTTAACAGCCAGCTTTTCAATTCCAATCATTAGGGACTATTTTCATAATATGTTTAATTCAAGGACTTCTAGAATGTAAGTAATGAGTTGGGAAAAAGAAAGATAAACTTGGATGGAGCAGAGTATCTACAGCAAAAAATAATTGGTTACGTTCTAGCTGCCTGGCTTTATTCATGTAACTTCTTCAATCACAGCAATGTTTACTTACTACCTACTATGCACTAAAAAGACATACAAGACATTGAAGACGTAACTATGAAACAGTAGGAGCCTTGTCAACAATGAACTTAGGGTCTAGAGACAGCTAAATAACTACAAACAGGGCAGTAAATACAGTCATGAGTTTTGTGCAGAAAGCCAGGAGGATACATAGAGAGCGCATCTATTCTATTATGGGGGATCAAGGAAGGAATATTTGGAGAAACGGAGAAAAAATCAGCCAAAAGAAGGAGGGAGATAAAGGATAAAAAAAAATGTTTCACATAGAAGAAACATGGACATAAGATGGTAGAGAGTAGAGTATATTGATGAAACCAATATGAATTTCTATATTTTATCTCAAAATGGGAACTGTAATGCTTGTTACAGTTACCCCACAAGAGTTTATTTATAAACAGCAAACGAAATGGAAATGTTAGAGAATATATATGAGAATTGGAGTATTTCTAGTTTCAATAGAGTAACTTCTATTCATAGAAGATATTTTTCTAAAATTCTTATTAACTATTATTTGGTTTGTTGAAGTACAAGTAGAAAAACAATTTTAGTTAAACAAATTTAATTTTTAAATATTGTTACTCTATGTATAAATATACTATATTTTATCAATCCTTTACAACATTTTTGTATCTTAGCTAAAATCCCTTACATATTGTTACATTACAAATTTAACATATCAAATTTTCTGAATACAAGTTTGTTGAAGTACAAGTAGAAAAACAATTTTAATCAAATTTAATTTTTAAACATATTGTTACTCTATGTATAAATATACTATATTTTATCGATCCTTTATAACATTTTTGTATCTTAGCTAAAATCCCTTATATATTGTTACATTATAAATTTGACATATCAAATTTTCTGAATACCTAAATGTCTTATAAACAAAACATTACCAATTATTAAATGGCCTATAAATATAATAAGTTAAGCTCATAAAGTTGATAACTTTTAAGTTCACTTAAGTATTTCAGTGTTGCTTACAATCTTAAAGAAAATCCTTTTATAATTTTAATATTGAGTGTAAACATAATTAATCTTTTTATACATTTCAAACAGAAAAATAGGCTTATCTGTTAGGTCTCTAGTGTACCAAATTCTTTTAACGTAACAAATACTACAATACTACTTATAGTTGTTACAAATAGAACACAAAAATATTCAAATCGTCGGTTTGATTGGCTTCATAATTTTTAATATTGATCTCTGGTCATTCTAAAATTCATATTCAATGCTTTTCTACTACCAACTGTATCATTCCAAACACATCAGGATTCTATTTTCGGTATTTTCACATCGTCCATAGAAATATTTGACCACAATGCTGGTGTCAATTCTTGTTCAATATACTAATTGAAATGATGAGCCTGGATAGTCACAAAAACAAATTTCTGTGATTTACTAACAACTACAGTCCTACACATTCACCTGATTTAAATCAGAAACCCACCAACCAAATTGTTAAACTGTTCATTGAATTCAACTAATTAATTTACTGCCAAATTCTATTCCAAGATATTTTTCCTCTTCTTCCTATGTGATAGAACCACAATTTATGTAGCTATTTTTTGACGTCCATTAGATTTTTTTCATCTCTCAAAAGTTTGTCACATAATTCACATTTGACATATAGTCAATACAGATACTGCCGCAGGCACTTATGTAGAACCAGGAGACACAAAATTTACTCTCCCATGAGGCTTACATTCTCATGATGTCAGTATCTGATTAGGGCCTAGACAGAAAATTAAACAATATTATGTAATAGTAGCCAAGTAACTTCTTTCATTAGCTGTTGAGATAAGCCCTTTGCCGACAGAAAATGAGCAGAATGTCTGAATAGAAGGAATAGGTAGTGCTTTAGGTTTAATGTAATGTACTTAAGTGCCTGAAAATCAGGCAAACAGGCCAGAACATAGTAAATTAAGGAGGGAAGAGTTGGAGAGATACCTGCAAGCCAGATCTTTCAGACACTTTTAGGCAATGATAAATGGAATTAAAAAGTCATTGGAGAGTGTTAAGTAAGGGTATGCACGGGTGCATTAAAAAAAATACTCTGCTGATTACCATGTGCAAACTGATTTTAAGAAGCTAGATTGTAAAGCAAAAAAAATTTTAGTTAATTAGGTGCCAGTTGAACTCAACTAAGGAAATAAACATGAAAGTGGTAAGAAATGGTCCGACTCAGGATATATTTTAGGTTTATAATATGTAAGAGTTGCTGAGAAACTGAATCTAGACTTTGACGGTAGAAGTGAAAATCAGTTACTGTTTATGTATTACTCTGAAATTTGGAGTTTGAGAATCACGGCTGTGAGAGTTCTATTTTGGACATGTTAACTTGGAAATTCCAATTTAACATCCAAATGGTGATGTCAGAGGTATCATTTGATATACGTCGAGGGTTATGGAGAAAAGTCAGGGCTAAGAAGCATATTCTAGAGTCATTGACATATAGGTGTATTTAAAGCCCTGAAAGAGCTGAGATAATACAAAGAGTAGGTAGAAAGTGCAAGATCAAAGGGTCTGGGAGCAAGTGCTGCAATATTTTATAGATGAGAAAAAAAGGAAGAGGAGTCAGGAGGGGAAAAAAAGGAAAGAAAGCAGATGGTGAAATAGTTTATAGAAGGAAAAACTGGGCATTTTGTTTTCTTAAAAGCCCAGGGAAAAAAGAATTCAAGACAGGAGGTATGGTTAACAGTGTCAAATACTGAAAATCAGGTGGGTAAGATGTAAACACAGAGAAGTGAACAGTGGATTTGACCACACAGAAGTAAGGGCAGAGCCTAAGTAGAGAGGGCTGAGAGGAGAATGTGAGGTAAGGAAATTGTGAGAGTGTCTGTTGAAAATTCTTTCAACGAATACACATCATCTTGTACTTGTTAGTATAGTAGAAAGGTGAAACAGTAACTAGAAACCATGTGGCATCAACGGTTCAGGAGACCGTTTAGTATTAAAGGAACACATGATCTTATGTTGATATAACTAAAACAATAAAAGCAGAGATATGATCATGCAGGAGAGAGAAGAGAAAACTGGCAATAATTTAATATTTGGGAAGTAAGACCAGATGAAATCTAATACTCAAGTAGAGGTAAATCTTTGGTAAGAACTAGGACAACTTATAACAAGAAAATAGAGAATAGGGAGTAAGAAATACAGTAAAAAAGTATGACCAGATTGCTAGGCACTGACACGTATCCTTTTGAAATCTGTGATCATGAATTTGAGTTAGACTGTTTAGCACTATCTTGTCATGTTCTCAAGCAGAATAGGGGCTAGACGAAGTCTGCAAGCTTTGATTTTCTGTCAAAGTAATTTAACAGGAGAAAGAAGTAAGAGAACTAAGAATGTCTGCAAAAGAGAAATTATAGCAACGTACCATGAAATCCAGGCTGGCCAGGGAGGATTTGACAGCAGAATAGGGCAACTGACAATGAGAAAAATAAGTGGTGATGCAGTTTTATTGCTGGTGATGTGGTTAATGATACAACATGGAAATGGACCGGCCGGTGATGCTAAGTAAAAGCTTTGTCAGTGAGGAGATGCAGTGAAGGCAAATATTATCGACAATTGTTGAAGTCACAAGGAACAGAGATAGAAAGAGAAATGAAAGGGGAGATGTTAAGCAGGAAAATAAAGTCACAATTTAATGGCACAGGAATGATTAGGGGACAAGTAAATTATAAATAACAAGAAGAGGTAGCAGAGGTAACATGAATGTTTGAAATTCAAAATGAAAATAAAAGGGAATAGAAACTCAAATATTGTTTTACCATTTCTAGACTCCAGATTTTTTAAATTTTTCCATGAACTATATAAATACCAAATTCTCTTCCTTTTAAACTACCACCTTATAGGCATAGAAATATAGATGGCCCATAACAAATACACTTAAAGAAAAGACTACAAAACTAATCCAAATTTACCCCTATAGAGTGTTTAGCTTGTTAAACATATGTATACTGAAAAAACTCAAAGTCTTCTCTACATCTTAAAGTAAGAGTTAGTAATCTTTTTTCTGTAAAAGTTAAGAGAGTAAATGTCTTAAGCTGTATAGGACATACAGGATCTATGGCAATTACTCAACTCTACTACTATAATGTGAAAGCAGCCATAGATAATACGTTTGTGTTTGTGAAACAATACAACTTTATAAAAACAGGTGATGGGTTAAATCTGACATCCCAGTCTTAGGTTAAACTCTAGTGGATTATAAACTTTAAACTCTAGTGGATTATAGAAATCAATAATAGTAATGCCTTTATATCTATATCTCTAAATATACATTTAAATGGAGAGTATTTGAAATTAAGTTTTGACCTATGAATATTTTGTCTTACAAATATTTGAAATTTTGGAGATTAAAGAGGACTGAGTTTTGCTTGCTCAGCATTCTAAAGACACAGCATGTAGACAAATCGAATATTAACATGCTTATCATCAATGTTACCTATATGTATTTCTTCAACAGGTAATATAAGATAAAAGATGTCTGAGGAAAAAATTGTCATCCTAGTTGCTCTTAGAGGAGTTCATTTAAATAAATTTTTGGATAAAATTGCTTGTCCATCATTCATGACTTCCAAGATGAAATAAGAATGACGTTAATGGTGTATAGGAATGCTTGTGATTTTTGCACCTTGATTTTGTATCCTGAGACTCTGCTGAAGTTGCTTATCAGTTTAAGGAGATTTTAGGCAGAGACAATACAATCATGTTGTCTGCATTCCTATACACCAATAACAGACTTAAAGAGAGCCAAATCAAGAAAGAACTGCCACTCACAGTTGCTACAAAGAGAATAAAATACCTAGAAATACAACTAACAAAAGATGTAAAGGACCTCTTCAAGGAGAACTACAAACCACTGCTCAATGAAATAAGAGAGGACACAAACAAATGGAGAAACATTCCATGCTCATGGTTAGGAAGAATCAATATTGTGAAAATGGCCATACTGTCCAAAGTAATTTACAGATTCAGTGCTATCCCCATCAAGCTACCAATGACCTTCTTAACAGAACTGGAAAAAACCACCTTAAACTTTATATGGAACCCAAAGAGAGCCCACACAGCCAAGTCGATTCTAAGCAAAAAGAACAAAGCTGGAGACATCACGCTACCTGATTTCAAACTACACTACAAGGCTACAGTAATCAAAACAGCATGGTACTGATACCAAAACAGAGATATAGACCAACGGAACAGAACAGAGGCCTCGGAGGCAACACCACACATCTACAACCATCTGATCTTTGACAAATCTGACAAAAACAAGCAATAGGGAAAGGATTCCCTGTTTAATAAATGGTGTTGGGAAAACTGGCTAGCCATGTGCAGAAAGCTGAAGCTGGACCCCTTCCTGACACCTTACACTAAAATTAACTCCAGATGGATTAAAGACTTAAAGATAAGACCTAACACCATAAAAACCCTAGAAGAAAACCTAGGCAAAACCATTCAGGATATAGGCATAGGCAAGGACTTCATGACTAAAACACCAAAATCATTGTCAACAAAAGCCAAAACAGATGAATGGGATCTAATAAAACTCAAGAGGGTCTGCACAGCAAAAGAAACAATCATTAGAGTGAACCAGCAACCAACAGAATGGGAAAAAATTTTTGCAATCTACCCATCTGACAAAGGACTTATATCCAAAATCTACAAAGAACTAAAACAGATTTACAGGAAACAAACAAACCCATTCAAAAGCAGGCAAAGGATATGAACACACACTTTTCAAAAGAAGACATATATGAGGCCAACAAACATATGAAAAAATGCTCATCATCACTGGTCATTAGAGAAATGCAAATCAAAACCACATTGAGATACCATCTCACACCAGTTAGAATGGAGATCATTAAAAAATCTGGAGACAACAGATGCTGGAGAGGATGCGGAGAAATAGGAACACTTTTACACTGTTGGTGGGAGTGCAAATTAGTTCACCCATTGTGGGACACAGTGTGGCAATTCCTCAAGGACCTAGAAATAGAAATTCCATTTGACCCAGCAATCCCATTACTGGGTATATATCCAAAGGATTAT
>PVKV010023768.1:0-21525 GCA_004027835.1 Alouatta palliata
AAGGAAAGGAAAGGAAAGGAAAGGAAAGGAAAGGAAAGGAAAGGAAAGGAAAGGAAAGGAAAGGAAAAAGGAGGGAGGTTATTATGATTAGCCAGTTGTCTTTGAAGACCTTGAGAGAACATTTACAAGTTTGCCAATAATTTCCAAAAAAGATGAACAGTTTCCTTTTGAAACTAGAAAGTTTAATGATCGTTGGCTAATCTGGAAGGCTTCATGATAATTAATAGTTACCTATTTTTAACCAGAAAGTTGACCAAAGGCTGTGCACATAAAATAGTTCTTTGATCTCAGAGCAGGAAGAAGTAATAGACCATTTAGCAGCCTGATGCTAACCAGGTTATAAATAAATACTCTCCTAGTGGGCGTTGGACATATAAAATTAAAAAAAAAAAAAAAAGAAAAAGAAAATAAAAATAAATAAATAAATACTCAAATATTTAGGTCACTTTGGGAGAAATAAAGATCCTGACAACGACCAGAGGAGACCCTGACAAGCAAATTAATGAGTCTCACACTCAGGACCAGAAATCCAGCCAGGCTGGTTCCAGCGGCCACCCATCCTTGAGACCTGTGGTCAGGTCCAGGTGTGGTCACTTAAATTACTGATCAGCAAACATTCACTCCAAACATTCCACTCATACCTCCATGTGAGTTGTATACGTCCTGCCCCATTGATACTGGACTTGGCAATGGGACTGACTGTGGCCAATGAATGGTATGTTGGTGGATATGATCCAAACAAAGGTTTAAAATATGCTTGTGCAATTGGCTCCCGTCTTGCATTTCTGTCATTACCATGAGAAAAGCTCCACCAAACTTGTTTAAAAGAGCCTGCCACCTCCTCCCCTCTCTTTCTCATTCTCTCTCTTGCCATGTGACATGTCTGCTCCCCCTCCATCTTTCACCATGAGTAAAAGCTTCCTGAAGCCTTACCAGAAGCCAAGCAGATGCTGGCACCATGCTGGTACAGCCTGCAAGAACTGTGAGCCAAATAAACCTCTTTATTTATAAATGACCCAGCCTCAGGTACTTATAGCAATGCAACATGGACTATCATGTATTGACATGCGTTTAAACCAGGCTCTCTAGTAGGCTATCCTCTCTACCTGAACAGACACAAGTGGGGCAGATTGAGCCCAGCCTATATCCTGGAACCAAGTCTTTCTACACACTAGCTAAACCCAAGAAAACCCACAGACATGTGAGCAAAAAAAAGAACTTTGTGAATGCCACTGAGTTGCGTGATGGTTCATTATATAACATTATTGTGGGTCTCACTGACCAATGAATGCACCAGGTTTTAAGATCATCCTGTGGGTCACAATTATTTGGTAGGAGACTCTTGCCCTAGTGAATAAATGACTGAGGTTTTAAGAGACAAAGGACACCTTAAGGAGAAAGACAAGGAAGTATGAGAAACTTCTCTGCATGTTCAGTATCAAGTCCGCAACATCAGCTGGGAACAGTGGCTCACACCTGTAATCCCAGCACTTTGGGAGGCCAAGGCGGTGATCACCTGAGGTCAGGAGTTCAAGATCAGCTTAGCCATCATGGCAAAACCCATATTTTCTATTCTGTATTAAAAATACAAAACAGCTGAGTGTGGTGGTGCACGCCTGCAGTCCCAGCTGCTCAGGAGGCTGAGGCAGGAGAATCACTTGAATCTGGGAAGCAGAGGTTGCAGTGAGCCAAGATCATGCCACTGCATTCCAGCCTGGGCAACAGAGCGAGACTCCACCTCAAAGAAAAAAAAAGTTCGCAACTTGGAGGCATTGCTGTTGATCTGCACTCGTGCATTTTATCTTCATAAGTTGCTCAGGCATCTTTGATCCGTTTCTTCTTCTCTGCCTGGCACAGTCTGCTGTACAGACATTTGTTAGAGTGCTAATTATACTGTCTTGCCAGTGGTACTCCAGTGCTGGGCTAGGACTTGGAGGCTCAGAGGTAAATAAGAAATTTTGCTACCCACCAAGGGCCCGGGCTTGTGAGGGAGAGAGAGATGTGCACACGTCACTGTTATTCAGCTACAATATGATACAGAACGCTCAAGTGCATTTCTGATCCAAACAAAGGTTTAAATGCACAAGCACATTTTAAACATTTGTTTGGATCATCTAGAGAGCCTGGTTTAAACGCATGTCAATACATGATAGTCCATGTTGCATTGCTATAAGTACCTGAGGCTGGGTCATTTATAAATAAAGAGGTTTATTTGGCTCACAGTTCTTGCAGGCTGTACCAGCATGGTGCCAGCATCTGCTTGGCTTCTGGTAAGGCTTCAGGAAGCTTTTATTCATGGTGAAAGAAGGAGGGGGAGCAGAGATGTCACATCGCAAGAGAGAGAGAGTGCAAAAGAGAGGAGAGGAGGTGCCACGCTCTTTTAAACAACCAGCTCCAGGGTGAACTAATGCAGTGAGAACTCATTACCTAGGGGAAGGCACCAAGCCACCCCCATAACCCAAATGCTTCCCACTGGGCCCCACCTCCAGCACTGAAGGTCACATTTCAACATAAGACTTGGAGGGAACACACATTCAAACTATATCAGTCACAGGCCAGGCGCAGTGGCTCACTCCAGTAATCCCAGCACTTTGGGAGGCCGAGGTGGGCAAATCCACCTCAGGTCAGGAGTTCGAGACCAGCCTGACCAATTTGGTAAAACCCCATCTCTACTAAAAATACAACAATTATCCGGGTGTGGTGGTGGGTGCCTGTAATCCCAGCTACTCGGAAGGCTGAGGCAGGAGAATCACTTGAACCTGGGAGGTGGAGGTTGCAGTGAGCCGAAATCTTGCCACCGCTCTCCAGTCTAGGCAACAAGGAACAAAAGTGAGACTCCATCTCAAAAAAAAAAAAAAAAAAAATTGTATCAGTTACCATGTGATAGAATATCCTACACCTGTTTCCAGATAAAGATTCGTTCTATGTACTGACATGAAAAGCAAACCGTGATTTTATATGTATCAAATGTATGTATGTACGTGTGTGTGTGTGTACATTTTTTTTCAAGAATTGATAAACCAAACCATTCATATTAAATACCCAAGGGTGGGTTTATAGGAGACTTTCATCTGTAATTTTCACACTTGGGGTTATCAAAATTTTTTTTTTTTTTTGAGACTAAGTCTTGCTCTATTGCCCAGGTTGGAGTGCAATGGCACAATCTCAGCTTACTGTAATCTCTACCTCCTACTTCAAGGAATTTTCCTGTGTCAGCCTCCCAAGTAGCTGGGATGACAGGCACGCTACCTGGCAGACCAGAAAGACACCAGGAGGGAGGTCCCAGAGGGAGCCAGTGCAGGAGCCATAACATGGGTAAAGAGTATCCCTTGGGTGAGAACACAGCTGGGTGCAGACATTCAACCCCGCACTCCCAGTGTGGCTGGGAACAAGTCCGTCATCTCACTGCCCTCGGGCTCCCCTGTGAAATAGAGAAGCTGAGTGTGGCAGGGAGAAAATGGATGGGTCTGAGGGTGCCACGTTACTGCGGGTGTCTACTGGAAGGGCTGGACCTGGATATATAGGGAGAGACCACACGGGCTGCCTTGGACCAAACGCTGCTGACCCCAGGCGAGAGCTACAGTGTTTGAGAGACAGTGAATACATGAAAACCGCTCAGCCCCTCAGTGGCAAATCCAGCCCATTCAGCCGCCTCACAAACATTTTATATACACAGCCAGAAGGTTCTCCGTGTGGCTGCCAAACCCTAAAAGTAAAACCAGAAGGCCAGTAAAACACAAAGATACAACCTCTCTGGGGCTCTTGTAAAAGAAGCAAAATAAAGACCCGACGCTTTCTGGGAGGGTCACAGGCCACCCACCTGCCACCGTACACAGACACGCACACACACAGGTGCTCACGTCCACACATGCACTCGTACCAGCACACAACCCATGTGTGCGCACCCTAGGCACACATGGGCACACAAGGCACCTGCACTCTCATGTGTACGTATGTGTACACCTCATGCCTGAGTTCACACATGCTCACCCTGCTCATCCACAGGCACGCACGCACACTCATAGGAGCAGTGGCCCGTGCACACGCGCCCTCACCCTCACCTGTGACACACGCACACACGCATGTGCACACACACAGCCCCTGCTTCCCGGAAGCCAGCTTTGGAGCAAAGTTGACCCAGAGCTCCAAGGCCTTGGGAATTATAGGATGTACATCCCAGAGGGCTGCCGACAACGCGGAGGTGTGAAGCGTGGGCCTGGATTTCACCTGGCTCTGCCCCTCATGAGGTGTGAGAGAGACTTCAGTGACTTAATCTCTCTAAGCCTTGGTTTCCTCATCTGTCAGGTGGGAGTGAGATGGACAGCCCCTTCCCCACGGGGTTGTGGGGAGGTTTCTCAGTTGGTGTTTGTAATGTCCTTGCCACTGTATCCGGCACATAGTAACTGCTCAACAAATATCAGCCATGCTGTGGTTGTACCACCATGTTTCCCAGTGATCTCAACTTGGAAGCTGTGGCTCGAGTCACCCAGCCAAATGCTTTGGAGATGGCCGCATGTGGTCATTAAACAGGACACAGCCGTGGGGACATCAAGGAGATGGAGGAGGCAGTCCTGACTGCCAAGAGCATGCTGGGTGGGGTGGGGGAGTCCTTGTCACTTTCTGGGAACTGAGGGCCCTATGGGTTCCCTGTCTCTTGCCCCTCAACCTCACCAGCTGCCACTTGACTGGAGCACTCCAAGAAGATGGTGTCTGCAAAACAGCCTCGATGACACATGGTGCCCCTCTGCCTCAGTTTCCCCTCCCGTGACTTCCAAGCCCAGAGCCCTCTCCTAATCTCCAGGCTACCTGAGGAGACATGCATCCATGTTTCTCTCTTGGCAGCCCTTCTCTTGGGTGGCAGGGGGTAGGCAGGTGGGTAGGCAGCCACGATCCCCCATGTCCCTGTGGCAGACCCTCCTCCAGTGTCCATTCTCTTGTTCTTCCACAGTAACAAAACCCCTCACTTCCAGCTAGGCACAGCATTGCCCAGGATAAAGACCACACTTCCCAGCCTCCCTTCCAGCTGGGTGTGACCATGTAACTAGTTCTGGTCAAGGAGATATATGCAGGTGTTGTGGGGTAACTTCTGGGAACCTTAGAGTTTGCCGTTCCTGCATCCTGTTGCCTGGAAGGCAGACGCAATAGCTGGTGCTCTGGCAGCCATCTTAGACCATGAAGAAAAAGGCTGTGGGACAACAGAGAGGGCGGCAGGGGCCAGGATCCTGAGGACTTCATGAAGCAGAGCCACCTTGGATTGCCTACTTTCAAATTTTATAAAGGAGATAAATTTCCCCATTGAAATCAGTTCTTTGGGGTCACTATTACTTGCAACTAGACTTAATCTTGACTGCTATCCCTCCACTCAAGCTGTGGCCTGCTCTTGATCATCCAGTCACTGCCTTACACAGCTCTGAACATCTCTGTGGACTCAGAGCCTCTGCTGTCAGGCACTGAACACCAGTGAGCCCTCTCTGCATGGCGTCATCCAGTCTGACTGGCTCTCCCCACACCTGTGACACGACAGAGGCCAGGTACCTGGTTTCCCTCTCCCAGGGTCAAATCCTACAGCTGGAGGCAAACTCCAACGCCGATCTTGCCTGAACCAAATGTCCACACTCCTATCATCCCTCCCACAGTCAGCCCCAGAGCGCACTGGAAGGAATGGAAGGGTGATGACGCTGAGGACTATTCCATCAGACAAGGAGGACAGACAGTCCCCCTCCACCAGCCTCTCCCACTCTACTGAGAGCCCAAGACACTGAGGACTTTGCAACAGGGTAGTTGGCTTCCAGGACCCTGTTGCCCAGGGGTGCTGAAGGAGGCGCTATCACAGGGCTTTGGGGAGCACCAAGGCAGGAAAGATGTCCCCAGAGAGGGTGGAGCTACCACAGCTGAGCTGGGGCTACACTCACCTTTCTCCGACGCCGGGGCCAGGTCAATGAAGCTGCGACATTTTTCACCTTTGAAAAGAAGAGAAAGGTTTTCAGAATGCGAGAGGATACGTGGGCTCCCGAGGTTTGCCTGTCCCTGTCCCATGAGCCCTGGAGCAAGCCAGTGTCTCTGACCCAAGCCCAGTGGCCTCTTTCTCCAGCCCTGATTCCCAGAAGCCCAACATCCCAGAAATGTGGATGGCAAAACCACCAACTCTCCCACCTCCTGACCCCATTCATCCAGGCCCATTGCTTCCACCTCCACAATAGCAGCTGGGTCCCCTTCCACAGCCTCCCCCTGGAATCCACGCACCTCCTCACTGGCCTCCCCAGGCCTCCACTCTGGCCCCTCTCCAATTCATTCTCCATGCTATGGCTGGAGGGATCTTTTCAAAACACAGCTCTGATCACGCCCAACACACGCACACACGCAGCTTACTCCTGTTTGAAACTCTTCGCTGACTTCCCGAAGGAGAAAGCTCAAATTCTTTTATGTGGACCCAGAACAGGCCGTGATGGGCCTGTCCACCCGCTCCCCTCTCCCTATGCCCTGTTCCTTCTGCACCCCCGTGCAGCCTCCCGCTATGGCTTTGCACATGCTGTTCCCTGCCTGGAACATACTACCGCTGTTGTAACTCTCGCCATGGCTTTGCACACGCTGTTCCCCACCTGGAACATACTCCCACTGTTGTAACTCCCGTCATGGCTTTGCACATGCTGTTCCCCACCTGGAACATACTCCCACAGTTGTAACTCTCACAGCACCTGGGTTTTCTATGGGGCCCGTGGTCACCCTCCCGAGCCTGCCTTTGCATGTGTGAGTCTCAGGTGTAAGTTAGTGGCACTGAGATGGTAACTCACTGAAAGAGAGTGTGCTGACTGCCAAGAACTGGAAGGGAGAATTTTAAAAAAAGAAAAGAAAGTGGTGTGCTAGAGTGGATGGATTTTGAACAAATCGCTTTAAACTTTCTTGAATATTACATTGTTTCCTCAAAGGCTAGAGGGAGGGAAATTTAATGTTCAGATCAGCATCCACAGCCACAGTGAGGCACTGGAGGGCCTTGGGCCATTTTGCCTTGATGAGCCCCTTCCTAAATAAAAATTAATTAACTAATTAAAAATTGTGGTATGTATTGCAGCAGTATCCACAAGAGCCAAGATTTGGAAGCATCCTAACCGTCAACAACAGATGAATGGATAAAGAAAATGTGGGATATATACACAATGAAGTACTATTCAGCCACGAAAAAGAATGAGATGCTGTCATTTGCAACAACATAGATGGAACTGGAAGTCATTACGTTAAGTGAAATAAGCTAGGCACAGAAAGACAAACTTTGCATGTTCTCACTTATTTGTGGGATCTAAAAAACAAATCAATTGAATTCACAGACATAGAGAGTAGAAGGATGGTTACCAGAGGCTGGGAAGGGTAGTAGGTGATTGAGGGGGCAGTGGGGATGCTTAATAGGTACAAAAAAGTTAGAAAGAATGAATAAGACCCACTATTCACTAGCACAACAGGGTACTGTAGTCAATACTAACTGTACATTTTTAAATAGCTAAAAGAGTGTAATTGGATTGTTTGCCTGTGTCAAAACATCTCATGTACCCCATAAATATATACACCTACTCTGTACCCACAAAAATTAAATATTGTATTGTATTGTATTTGAGACAAAGTCTCACTCTGTCACCCAGGTTAGAATACAGTGGTGCAATCTTGGCTCACTGCAACCTCTACCTTCTGAGTTCAAGCAATTCTCCTGCCTCAGCCTCCCAAGTAGGTGAGATTACAGGAACCCACCACCAGGCCCACCTAATTTTTGTATTTTTAGTAGAGATGGGGTTTCTCCACGTTGGCCAGGCTGGTGTGGAACTCCTGACCTCAAGTGATCCACCTTGGCCTCCCAAAGTGCTGGGATTACAGGCGTGAACCACTGCATCCAGTCGCAAATTTTAAATCTAAATAAAATTTAATTTAATTTAAAAATTATTTTAAAATTACGTTTTACAGACACATTGGTATAGAGATGAATATACAATATGACTATTAAGTATTATTTTCTTCACCTAAAAGTTTCTTTTTCTTCTGAACTTTCTCCTTCTTCCAGACCCTTTCTTACAAGAGAGGAAACTCACACACATGAATGTCTATTTCCCCCAACAAGCTGCAAGCTCTGGGAGGACAGGGGCCAAGTCTTCACTGCATCCACAGCTAGTAAACAGCACCTCCATCCTCCCGGGTGCTTGGGCCAAAACCCCGGCACCATCTTTATCTCATTTGTGGCCCTAGCTTCCCAGTGCATCTAGCATCCAACCACTTCCAGCCACCTTCGCTGGTCCAGCAACCATCAGCTCCCAGCCCGATCACTGCAGTAGCGTCTGCACCGGTCTCTCTGTGCAGAGAGATCACTGCCCCATCCTCACAGTGACCAAATGGATCCTGGTGCAACCTACAACAGATTATGTCCCTTCCCTGCTCAGAACCTTCCCAGCATTCCCAACTCACCCCAAGTCAGAGCCTAAGTCCTCGCTGTGGCCTGCAAGATCCTCTGTGATCAGTCTCTCCACGACTGCCCTGGCCTCCTTCCCTCCTGTCTTCCCCCTCACTCACTCCACTCCCGTCAATCTGGTCCCTTTGTTGATCTTTAAATGTGCCAGGCATTCTCCTGCCTCAGGACCTTTGCACTAGCTGCCTTTTCTGCCTACAGCACTGTTCGCTCAGATACCTGAGTGGTTTACTCTTCCTCCTCTCCCTGATCACTTTTCTCAAATGTTGTCTTCCCAAGGAGGCCTTTCCATTTAGTCAATCTAAAATTCCAAATGTCCCTCCCCTCACACTCTCCGTCACTTTCTAGATGGATTCCTAATACCTATGACAGAACCTGGTGTACAGTGACTGCTTAATAACTTCTCCAACCAGCCTGAGCATTTCTACAAACCATTTAAAAATTAGCCAGACGTGATGGCATGGGCCTGTTGTCCGAGCTACTGGGGAGGCTGAGGCAGAAGGGTCACTCGAGCCCAGGATGTTGAGGTTGCAGTAAGCTACACTCCAGCCTGGGCAGCAGAGCAAGACCCTGTCTAGGAAAAGGGGAAACAAATAAACAAATATTTGTTGAAGAAATACATGAACAAATGAGCAAGCGAATGAATGAATACACGAGCAAATGAATGAATAAATGAATGAATGCCACTGAAACCTTTCAGTCTTTCCTCCCAGGCCTCCTTGATGCCGGGGACACAGTGCTGGCCAGCAAGAATGCAGCACTGAGCAAATCATGGCCCAACCTTTAAACCTTTCTCACAAAGTGAGGGAGCACGCTGGACCTATGCTCACAGACACATGTTGTTTGCCACACAGGATCATAAATGTAGGCAAATTGTTACCTACAAATCCAGATTTGTAATTTTCTCTTAAAGAATCAGAAGATCAACTGAGCATGATGGCTCACTCCTGTAATCCCAGCACTTTGGGAGGCCAAGGCGGGCGGATCACAAGGTCAGAAGTTTGAGACTAGCCTGATCAACATGGTGAAACCCCATTTCTACTAAAAATACAAAAATTAGCCAGACATGGTGGTGCACACCTGTAATCCCAGCTATTCAGGAGGCTAAGGCAAGAGAATCGCTTGAACCCAGGGGGAAGAGGAGGCAGTGAGCCAAGATCACACCACTGCATTCCAGCCTGGGCAACAGAAGGAGCCTCCGTCTCAATAAAAAACAAAAGAAAGAATCAGAAGATCTGGCTGTGCTAAGCCCACAATCCCACACAGCAACGATCACATGGAGCCAGGCAGCTGTGCCTCCTTTAGATAAGACACCTGCAAGCTGTTGGGTTTGCCACAGTCCCCACACCCACCACTGCTCTGCCCTAGCCTCACCTGAACCACCCAGATGGCCCCTGCGATGCTAGACTGGATGAACTTTAGGATGAGTTTGCAACCCCTGGCTTCAGGATGTTACTGTTGGTCCCAACAAAGAGACAGATTGGGTCAACACGGAACCAATGTGGGTTGAAGAGTCAAAACGATCTAGAAGCTTTCAGCATTCTCAACTCATTTGTCTGCTCAGAGTTTCCTAAGTTCTCTGAGAAGGTCTCTTGAAGCCCCTTTGGGCTCTTGAAGCTCCCGCCAGCCCCATATCATGCAAAGGCAGAGATGGAGGCAGTGGTGGGAGATGAGTCTGAGAAGGAAGGCAGGGGTCAGATCACAAAGAGTCTTTAGTATTGAGTCAAGGAGGTGCATCCTCTCCTATTTATGTCACTCCTGGAGAATCATGAGGCTACAGATGGGTGAATCCTGTTCTGTGGTTCCGGCATTCTGGCTTCACCCCCCATGCTCTGTACTGAGATGGAGGACTCATGCCTTCCATTACAGACAAAGATGATAAGGTCCAGGGCAGCTGAGGGACCAGCCTGGGCCACACAGCATGTTAGAGATGCTGAGAGTATAACCCACTGAAAGAGATGTTTGCTGACAGCCAAGAACTAGAAGGGAGGACTAAAATACAAAAGTGTTGGCCAGCTGCGGTGGCTCATGCCTATAATCCCAGCACTTTGGGAGGCCGAGGAGGGGAGGATCACTTGAGCCCAAGAGTTCAAGACCAACCTGGCCAACATGGAAAAATCCCATGTCTGATTAAAAAACACAAAAATTAGCCAGGCATGGTGGCACATGCCTGTAGTCCCAGCTACTTAGGAGGCTGAGGCGGGAGAATCACTTGAACCTGGGAGGCAGAGGTTGCAGTGAGTTGAGATCGTGACACTGCACTCCAGCCTGGGTGACAGAGCAAGACTCCGTCTCAAATAAATAAAATAACAAGTGTTGTTTTGGAGTGGACAGATTTTGAACGAATTGTTTTAAACTTTCTGTAATGTTATATTGCTGGAATGGAGGAGACGTAATGGCCAAATTCAGACCAACACCCAATGCCGCATTAAAATGTTGGTTGACCTCACACACTTTTGCCTATTAGGAGCCCTTCTTAAACTTAAAAATACAATAAGAGGCCGGGTCCTGTGGCTCACGCCTGTAATCCCAGCACTTTGGGAGGCCAAGGCAGGTGGATCACAAGGTCAGGAGTTCGAGACCAGCCTAATCAACATGGTGAAACCCCATCTCTACTAAAAATACAAAAATTAGCTGGGTGTGATGGCGGGTGCCTGTAATCTCAGCTACTCAAGAAGCTGAAGCAGGAGAATCGCTTGAACCTGGGAGGCAAAGGTTGCAGTGAGCCGAGATCGCATCATTGCACTCCAGCCTGGGTGACAGAGCAGAACTCCATCTCAAAAATAAAAATAAAATAAATAAGAAGAATTCTATTTTATAACCACACCACATTCACATAAAGATGAATATGTTAAATATTAAGCATTTTGTTCAACTAAATGTTTATATTTTCTTCTGATTTTAAAAGAAATTAATTTTCTTTCTTTTTTGTTTATTTATTTATTTTTATTTTTAGAGATAAGTCTTGCTCTGTTGCCCAGGCTGGAGTGCAGTGGCTCAATCATGGCTCACTGCAGCCTCGAACTCCTGGGTTCAAGTGATCCTCCTGCCTCAACTTCCTGAGTAGCTGAGACCACAGGCACACACCACCACATCTGGCTAGTTTTTAAAAATTTTTTTTATACAAATGGGATCTCACTCTGTCGTCCAGGCTGTTCTCAGATTCCTGAGCTCAAGAAATTCTCCCGCCTCAGTCTCCCAAAGTGCTGGAATGACAGGCAGGATCCACGAGGCCTGGCCCTAAAGCATTTTCACAGGCCTGTAGGATTTTCGTGGCCCTAAAACATTTTCATGGGCCCAAGATTTTTATTGAAGTATTCTGGGTCCTTTGCTCTGTGCCTCCTGAGCCTGAGGAAGATGCCGGCCTCCTGCAGCAGGATCCCTGCTCTCAGCAACAACTGGGCACTCAATAATATTTAACATTAATGTGCTAGGGATTTTGACTTTTCTTTAACAATTTTATTGAGATACAATTCACATGCTATACAATTCATACGTTTAAGGTATGCAATTCGGCCATGCATGGTGGCTCATGCCTGTAATCCCAACACTTTGGGTGGCCGAGGCGGATAGATCACTTGAGGTCAGGAGTTCGAGACCAGCCTGGCCAATATGGAGAAACCCCGTCTCTACTAAAAATACAAAAATTAGCTGGGCATGGTGGCACACACCTGTAATCCCAGCTACTTGGGAGGCTGAGGCAGAAGGATCCCTTGAACCCAGGAGGCGGAGGTTGCAGTGAGCCGAGATCACGCCACTGCACTCCAGCCTGGGTGATAGGGCGAGACTCAGTCTCAAAATAAATAAATAATAAATAATAAATAAATAAAATATAGTGTACAATTCAGTGGTTTTTAGTATACTGTTAGCGTATTCACAGGGCTGTGTGACCATCACTACAATCAATTTTAAAACATTTTCATCACCCTGAAAAGAAACTCATACCTATTAGCAGCCACTTATTTTCCCCAACCATTCCAGCCCTAGGCAAGAGCTCATCGATTTTCTGTCTCTATAGATTCACCTAGTCTGGGCATTTCATGTAAGTGGAATCATACAAGATTACATGATTCATATAAACGGAATCAGAATACACACAATGTGATCATACAATATGTGATATATCATTTCATATAAATGGAACGATACGATCATCCAATACAATCATACAAGAATATTTTGTGGCTGCCCTCTTTTACTCAGAATAACGTGTTTAAGGACCAACCACCTTTGTAGCCTATGTTAGTAATGCATTTCTTTATATCACAGAATAATATTATGTTATGTGGATATACCACCTTTTATTTATCCACTCATCAGATAATGGATGTTTGAATTTGTTTCCACATGTTGGTTATTTATGAACGTTCATGTACAAATTTTTGGGTGGACAAGTTTTTGTTTCTCTTGCATCTATACCCAAGAATAGAATTGCTGGGTCATATGGTAACTCTATGTTTAACATTCTGAGAAACTGCTACAACTTTTCCAAAGCATATGCACCATTCTATGATTCCATCAGCACATGAGGGTTCCAGATTCTCCACATCTTCACCAACACTTGCTATTGTTCATCTTTTTTTTTTTTTTTACGAGAAGCATCCTTGCCAGTGCCATGCGGAATCTCATTCTGGTTTTTAATTTGCAATTTCTTAATGACTAATGACGTTGAGCATCTTTTCATGTGTTGATTGGCCATTTCTATATCTTCCTCACAGAAATATCTTCTCAGACCCTTTGCCCACTTTTTAATTGTGCCATCTTTTATTATGGGTGGTGAGTTCTTTATGTATTCTGCATACAAGTCCCTTATCAGATACCTGACTTGTAAACATTTTCTCTCATTGTGTGGCTTGACTTTTCACTTTCTTGATGACATCCTTTGAAACAGAAACGTTTTTAATTTTAATGATTCTCAATTTATCTGTCTTTCTTTTGTTGCTTGTGCTTTTGTTGTCATATCTTTTGTTGTTGTTGTTGTTAATTTAAAAATAGAGATGGGGTCTCACTATGTTGCTCAGAACTCTTGGGCTGAAGTGATCCTCCTGCCTCAGACTCCCAAAATGGTGCAATTACAGGTATAAACAACCACACCTGGACTAGTGTCATATCTAAGAAGGCTTTACTTAGTCCAGGATCATGAAGATTCACTCTTATTCTCTCTCCTAAGACTTTTGTAATTTTAACTCTTCTATTTATGTACCTTATCCATTTAGAGTTGATTTATGTGTATGGTGTATAAAAGGGGTCCAGCTTTATTCATTTGCACATGGATATCTAGTTGTCTCAGAAATATTAGTTGAAAAACTATTATTTCTCTATTGAATTGTCTTGGAACACTTGCCAAAAATTAATTGACTATAAGTGCAAGTATTTCATACTCTCAGTTCTATTCCATTAATCTATATGTCTCTTCTTATACCACTATTACACTATCATGATTACTATAGCTTTGAAGTAAGTTTTGAAATTGGGAAGTGTGGGTTCTTCAACTTTGGCCTTTTTTTAAAGATCATTTTGTCTATTCTGGATCTCTTGCATTGTATATGAGTTTTAGGATCAATATGTGAATGTATTCAAAATAGCAAGTTGGAATTTTGAAAGGGATTGCATTGAATCTGTAAGGGGACCAATTTGGGAAGTATTGCCATCTTAAAATATTAAATCTTCAAATCCATGAACATGGGATGTCTTTCCATTTACTTAGATGGATTCAAATTTCTTTCAACAATGTTTTGTAGTTTTCTGAATATAGATTTCACACTTATTTTGTTAAATTTATTCCTAAGTATTTTATTATTTTTTATTCTGAGTGGAATTGTTTTCTAAATTTCATTTTTAGATTGTTCATTGCCAGTATGTAGAAATGTAATTAAATACTGTATATTGATCTTGTAAACTGCAATCTTGCTGAGCTCATTTATTAGTTCTAATAGTTTTCATGGATTCTTAGAACTTGCTATATACACAATCATGTCATCTGCGAATAGAGATCATTTTACTTCTTCCTTTCCAATCTTGATCTCTTTCATTTCTTTTTCTTACCTAACTACTTTGGCTAAAACCTCCAATATAATATTAAATAGAAGTGGCAAGAGTGGACATCCTCATCTTGTCCCTGATCTTGGAGTGGATGCATTCATTTTTGTTCCATAAAAACTGTGGTTAGCTGTGGGTTTTTTATATATGCCCTTTGTCAGATTGAGGAAGTTTCCTTCCATTTCAGTTTGTTGACTGGCTTTATCATGAAAGGGTATTTGCCTTCTCTTAGGTCCCACAACAAACTTCAATGAGAATCTCCATTTTCAAGACAAGCAAACTGAGGGACTGAACTTTCAGTGACTTGCGTAAGACCACACAGCCAGGAAGAAATGGAGCAAGACTCAACTCAGGTCTGTAGACTCCAAACTCCACACCCCAAAATCTTCCCAGCTCTCTGCTCCCATTGCTGTGTCAGGATTTCCTAATAAAACCAGATGTTCCCACCATGGACAGCTGGGCGGGGGGTGGGGGGTCCTGAAAGAAATCCCCTTGGAGTATACCTCCATGGAGACAGAGAAAATCCATGAGGGGCTAAAATAAATGGCTCTCACACTTCTATTTCTGCTATACGGACAAGGCTAAACAGAAGATGTTTAAGCAGAGATTATCAAACTTAGCCCACGCCGCCCAGGCAGGTCAAAGCTGAGGTTTAAGGAAAAGTCATAGAAATGACATGACGAAGACAGGATACTTCCATGGCCAGAAGTCTAACAGCTGAAATTCACACATAGAAGAGACGTGTTTCCTCCAAATCCCTAGTCTCTGTGATAAAGATTATCTAAGGATTAATGAGCGAGGTATTAAATGGCACTATATTGGCTTGCCGCTTTTAGAAGTGACCCATAAAATATCAAAATCAATGGCAAGTAAGTTTATATGTTTAGTTAAGGGATTTATTTTGGGCGTAAAACCTAAGACAGGTGCATTTATCTGTCAGTTACATGCACTTCAGACTGAGGCTTGACAATTAGATGGTAGAGCTGTGGCATGTTACCGCCACCTGATGGCAGCATACCTTTCGTGAACCATGGAACTTGAAAGCTGGGAAAAATCCTGTTAGGTCAACCAAATTAAGTGGTTCTCAACCCCGGAAACGTGAATCCCAGGCCCCACTCACAGAGACCCTGATTTAATTGGTCAGGGTGGGGCCCATATATCAGTAGAGTTTTAAAAGGTACCAGGTGCTTTTAATGTGCACACAGACTCACACTCCAATCTGACTTATTAAAAATATCCTTTCAGCGTTAGAAAAACAACAGTGAGTCACTTTAGCGATGGCTCATACGTGGCACTCCTTCGGGGGACGGCATTAATGGGGCAGAATAGCTCAGTGGTCAGGGATCTGAGCTCTGGAATCAGCAGACCTGGGTGCAAATGCTGGCTCTGTCACCTCCTGACATCTGAGTCCCATCTTTCTATGCCTTTATTTCCTTGTTGGTGAAATGGGCACAGCACCTGTAGGAGTCTTGTGAAGACTCAACATGGGCAAAGAGCTTAGATGTATTGCCTGGAAAAGAGTGGGTGCCTAGGGCTGGGTGCGGCAGCTCACATCTGTAATCCCAGCACTTTGGAAAGCCAAGGTGGGCAGATCACCTGAGGTCAGGAGTTCAAGACCAGCCTGGCCAACATGGTGAAACCCCATCTCTACTAAAAATACAAAACTTAGCCAGGCATGGTGGCAGGCGCCTATAATCCCAGCTACTCTGGAGGTTGAAGCAGGAGAATCAGTGGAACCCTGGAGGCAGAGGTTGCAGTGAGCCAAGAGTGTGCCACTGCACTCCAGATGGCTTTCGTCATCATCATTCTCACCTACATGGGGGTCGGAGGAAACATGAGACACGGTCCTCTGCAGCGTAACTGTGGGAGACAGGAGTGACACGCAGGTACCATCAGAGACTAGCACATGGCCGAAGGTCATGTACTGGTTCAGAGCTCCGCCCTGGGAGCAGGCTGGCTCCATCACTTACTTCATGTGTAGCATCAGCATGAACTTTTGATGCCTCAGTTCCCTACCTATAAAACATGGACATCACCAATGCTGGTGTTCCTATAATGCATATTAAAGGGTAGTTGGTAGGGCTTGCTGTCGACCACAGCTGGGACAACTCAGAAGGTGGGAGTCCAGGATGCCTGAGGCAGCTGCAGGAATGCTCTGGACAACTTGGTGGGCTGGTGCTGGGTCATGGCCCTGTGCCTTCCATTGTCCTCTCCATGGCCATCAATGTTGCCTGGGAACAGCCTCATTTTTGCCTCTTGAAGATGCCCTTTCTCCTGTTACCCCCTCCCCATCTGATTCCCTTTGAGCTGCTACGATAGCCAAGGTGAATGGAGCTGGCATCTCCTGCCCCAGGAAGGAGGCGCCTTAAGCGCCCCTTGTATTCCCAGAAGAGAGTGATGTCTTCCTGCTTCAGGGAGGGGACAGCAGACGGAATTCATGCAGAAGGAAAGGGGGCCAGCAGATTCCAAGGGGAGAAGATGTTTGGGGATCCACAGCACCCTAAAAAATGTCAGGGCCTTCAAGGAAAAATTTCTCGGGAAAGCTGGACTTTGGGGTCACAGGTTATTAGCACAGCAAAAATTTTGCACCCAGTGAGGGTCCCATGGCGCCCATGGGGCCAGAAAACCACCAGCTGTGGGGAGGGGAAGGACAGGGAAAGATCAGAGTGTTCTGTCAAATGATCTGAAAACCTCATACAACCCAGGGCTAACAGGAAATCCCAAAAACTGGAATGGAATTTCTGGCTATCCCTGGGAGTAGAAGCTCAGAGTTCTATCCTAGTGGGTCTAGAGGAATACATTAATAGGAGATTCCTTGGCTAGAAGTGAGAGTGCATGTTCATATCCACCACAGCCTAAAGAGAAGACTCCTGTGTGATTCCCCTCGCCATTGCATACCATTGCATCTTGCTTTCAGGCCAGGGGCACACAGACAGAACTAAAATCCCAGCCTCAACTCAAGGTCACCAACTCAAGCCATCTCAATGACCAGCAGTGACTGAGGCACGCCTGTGGGGACTGGGTGACCGGGAGAGGGTGTGCCCTGTCTAGATGGGGATGAACTGACATGATAGCCATCTGGGCAGTCAAGGTCCCTGCAGGAAACAGATGGCACCTCCAAGGGGCTCACTGAAGACTGAGGAGTGAAGAAATTATTTGTAGAGGTGTGGACAGGCTTGCGGGGCTGGTAACCATGGGAAACCCTCGTGTGATAGGGCAGGGGAGGGAAAGGAGCCTGGAAGAGGTGAAGCCATACAGGAGGAGCCGCTGCCAGGAGCTGAAGTCGAACTTAACAAGCCTCAGCATCAGAACTTAAGCATCTCTGGGCGGGGACTTCAGGATCGTTCTTTCTAACGAGTTCCCAGGGGATGCTGATGCTTCCGGTCTGGGAACCACATTTTGAGAGCTGCTCCTTAGAGAAATGTAGTCACTGTCAAAACCTCAACAGGGAGAGAACAAGACGAGAGAGAAAGGAATGCCCTAATCTTTTTTTCCTTCTGACCTCTTGATTCCCCGTAGGCCAAAACCAATGGGCACAGAGTCCCGGCAGTTCCTAGGGCACAGAGAAGGGCAGGGAATGGACGTGGATGGGTGGATGGAGAAGAGCTGGCATGCCACCCTACCTAAGGTGGTCCTCACCCACTCCCCTCCCCACCATGCTCGTGCCTGCACCTGTGTTACTTTTCTTCCATCGTGAGACCACCATCATGCTCTGAAATTGTCCTGTGTATGTACTTGTTGACATGTTTAGTACCTGTGTCCTCTACAGGATGTGCAAGGAACTTTTACTCTGCTTTGGGATCTATTTACAGTAGTTCTGTGCGCACTGTGGACTTAACCACAGTTTAGATCAGGTTGGAGGTTGCATGCCCTAAATTCTTCTTCTTCTTTTTTTTTAATTTGGAGTCGTGCTCTGTCTCCCAGGCTGGAGTGCAGTGGCACAATCTCGGCTCACTGCAACCTCCGCCTCCCAAGTTCAAGTGTTCCTCCTGCCTCAGCCTCCTGAGTAGCTGGGACTACAGGTACCTACCACTTCACCTGGCTAATTTTTGTATTTTTAGTAGAGACGAGGTTTCGCCACATTGGTCAAGCTGGTCTCGAACTCCTGACTTTGTGATCTGCCTGCCTTACCCTCCCAAAGTGCTGGGATTACAAGTGTGAGCCACCGTGCCCAGCTGAGAATTCATATTCTATCTCTCTGTCTTAGGAATCAAAATCACAACATCAAGCAGTGATATCTGAAGGTGTCTGAATTAATCTCCATCTCTAAAAGTACACTTTTCTTAAGTTACCAATGTCAATGTTTTATATTCACACAGTTGTATCCTGTCAACATTTATTGAGCACCTACTATGGGCCAGTCCTGGTTTTAGGTGCTGGAGATACAGCAGAGAACCACACAGACAAAATCCCTGCCCTCATAGAGCTTCCATTCTCATGTTAAAGTGTATATATCAGTAATTCTCTTGCCAAAAAAATGACATTCCTTGGTTCTTCTAAATAATGCCCAGTGAGGCCGGGCACAGTGGCTCATGCCTATAATCTCAGCACTTTGGGAGGCTGAGGTGGACAGATCACCTGAGGTCAGGAGTTAGAGACCAGCCTGGCCAACATGGTGAAACCCCGTCTCTACTAAAAATACAAAAATTAGCCAGGCACGATGGCACACACCTGTAATCCTGGCTACTCAGGAGGCTGAGGCAGGAGAATCGCTTGAACCCTGGAGGCAGAGGCTGCAGCGAGCCGAGATCATGCCATCCCACTTCAGCCTGGGTGATAAGAGCAAAACTCCATCTCAAAAATAATAGTAATAATAATGCCAATATCTCTGCAATACAGAGGCCACATATTTTCGGCAACAACTAGAAGCTTTGTGACCATGTATGTCTTGTTTGCTGTTGCATCCTCAAAGCCTGGAGCAGTGATCGGTGCTGCGGACATGATCATGGAATGAGGCAATGAATAGCACTTCATAAACGTCTTTCTCAAGCGTCCCACCAAAGTGGGGCGCTACCCTGCAGAATCCAGAAGATGTGGTCACAGTGAGACAGAAATTGAATGCTGGGAGCCATCTAAGACAGAAGAGACAGAAAGGGATGTCTACACCAGCAGAGAAAGAGCTGGGGGCTTCAACAGCAACCATGGGGCAGCCACATGGAGCCTTACACCTGCCACAAGGCAGCAGACTTGGAGATCAGGAGGCCACGTTAGCCATCACATCTGCACTTGGCCTTTTCCCACCGCTGAGTCTCTGTTCTTGCTTCTCTCTTCATCTCAACATCTTCTCTCTCTCCATTTCTCTAAGTCTCAACCATTCCCCGCCTTCGAGATCCAGCTCAAAATGTCCACCCTGCTCTCCCGCCACGAAGCCTGCCTTGTTCACCAACCACTTGCTCCATCTGGAGGAAACGTTTGTCCCACTGTAAATTTCCCAAGGGTTTGATTGCAGTATCACTCATTATATTGCCATGCGCTACCCTGAGCACTGCTTGGCCCCTCTGCTAAGCCAACCTCAGGAGGCAGATTCCACCCCAGGCTCAAGTTTGTCATGTTGCCTTATAGCCAGGATCCTACAACCCAAAAGAGTCCAGGACAAGCCACATGCAAAGGACTTGGCATTCGTCACAGCAATGGCACGAGGTCTAAATCCATTCCCATTTTGCAGATGAGAAAACTAAGGCTCACAGAGGCGGAGTGACCTACCGAAGGCTATACAGCCACAACGGGGCAGAATCGGGATCTGGCCTCACATCCTTGTCTTTCCAAGGCTGTTATCATGCAGGGGACTGACTTGGTCAGAAATGGAACAAGGACAGGACAAGTGTGGTGGCTCATGCCTGTAATCCCAGCACTTTGGGAAGCCAAGGTGGGCAGATCACTTAAGGTCAGGGGTTTGACATCAGCATGTCAAATCCCATCTCTACTAAAAATGCAAAAACATAGCTGGGCATGGCAGCGTGCACCTGCAGTCCCAGTTTCTCAGGAGGCTGAGGCATGAGAATCGCTGGAACCTGGGAGGTGGTGGTTGCAGTGAGCCAAGATCGTGCCACTGCACTCCAGCCTGGGTGACAGAGTGAGACCCTGCCTCAAAAAAACAAAAAATGGGACAAGGACACATTTCAGAAGGCATTCCATGGCCAGACCAGGTATCTCCAAAATCTCTTTTTCTAAACATTTTATTTTATTTATTATGGGAAATTTCCATCTTTTACAAAAGTAGAGAGACTAGGGCAAAAAGCCCCAAGTCACTATCCCAGCTTCAACACCTGTCAACTCAAGGCCAGTCTTGTCACCTCTACACTCCACTGTCCCTACCGCCATGAGGTTATTTTAAAACAAATCCTAGAAGTGGGCCTAAGATATGTTTTTCAGGGGTGTGTTCACCTGTTCAGAAAAGACAAATGGAAGGTCATCTCTTCCCAGAACCTGTGGCCTCACCTTATGAGGCAGCTGGCTTTTTGCAGCATGAGAAGCAAACTGAAAATCCAGGAGGCCCTGACCTCCACTTACTGCTAACCCCTCTGAGTCACTGTCTCCAGGGGCTCTGGCTGAGCTGAGGTTGGAGGGGGACATCACTCAGACATTGCCCTCAGTGCAGCGACTTGAGCTTGTCAGTAGGCACATCGAGATTGTCATGAAACAGAGAGCCTGGCACAGGCCCTCAGCAGAAATGAGGCTTCCAGGAATCCACAGCAGAGAGAACTGGTCGGGTCACAGCTGCCTCACTCTGGCTCACCACTCGGGCCTGATTCCAGGAATTCCACCCCAAGTCTCCTCCTCTAGGTCCACTCTAATTGAGAAAGAAGCTCCCACGTGAAGGCAGCAAGGAGAGGCGTGGGGTGCACCAGGGTCACTAGGAAGCCGGGCAGGGTGTACTCCTGGCAAAAAGCTAGGCTCTGACTTCACGCAGACCCGCATTCAAATCCCCACTGTGCCGCCTGGGTGCGATGGCTCATGCCTGTAATCCCATCACTGTGGGAGGCCAAGGCGGGTGGATCATGAGGTCAGGAGTTCGAGACCCACCTGGCCAACATAGTGAAACC
>PVKV010023768.1:21625-32781 GCA_004027835.1 Alouatta palliata
GTTGTTGTTTGCTATTGAGATTGACCATTCCAGCCTTCTGGGTTGCCGGGAAGGCTAAATAATGTCATTGGTATAAAACAAGACGTCTTCAGTTAGGATTTAATTCAGGCAACATCCGCAAAGGGATCAGCTCGATGTTTTGACACTCACACCCTCAAGGTCGTTCATCACAGATCTGGAGGCTCTAGCACAGGGAGGTGTCTAGGCTCAGAAGCCACAGGACGTGAGTTCAAATCCATCCTCTGCCTCCTCATAGCCAAGTGATCTCAGGTGAGTGGCTTCAGCTCTCTAAGCCTTTTCTTTGCTTGCCAGATGGAAATCAGAGCACCTTCCTTCCACGCTTGCAAAAAGGATTCAAACAAGCCAGGCATGGTGGCTTATGCTGGTAGTTTCAGCTACTAGGGAGGCTGAAGCAGGAGACCCATTTGAGTCTAGACTAGACAACATAGCAAGAGTCCATTTTTTAAAAAGAAAGGCCGGATGCGGTGGCTCACGCCTGTAATCCCAGCACTTTGAGAGGCTGAGACAGGTGGATCACCTGAGGTCAGGAGTTGGAGACCAGCCTGGCCAACATGGTGAAACCCTGTCTCTACTAAAAACACAAAAATTAGCCAGGCGTGGTGGCAAGTGCCTATAATCCCAGCTACTTGGCAGACCAAGGCAAGAGAATCACCTGAACCTGGGAGGTGGAGGTTGCAGTGAGCCACCAAGATCATGCCATTGCACTCCAGCCTGGGCAAGAGTGAGACTTTGTCTCAAAAAGAAAAAAAAAAAGAGAGAGAGAGAGAGAGAGAATTGAAATGGAAGAGAGTGTGTGAAAATGCCTACCCTGTGGTTGGCTCCATAAATCAGAGCTTTTAAAAAATTCCTTCCCTGGATCCTAAGTTAGAGACACATGTCGCTCCTCCCAAGGAGAGCCCGGGCGTCTTCCCAAGCCAGAAGCAGGAGGCTGTAATTCTGTAACTTCAGCCTGAGCAGGTGGGGGGAACCCGGCAGGGCCACAGGCAAAATCAAGAGGGGTGGCCAGAGGCAGATGCCCAATGCTGGCAGAAGGTGTGTAGAGTATTGAGAGTCTGCCAAGTTACCCTTGGCATGGACACTGGGTGCCCAGGTCTTGGCTGGCAGCAGAGATGTGGGCAAAGAGATGGGAGGAGGGGGTCACCGAAGAGCCCAGCATCCTTGGCTGAATCCCCGGATTCTGGGTCTGAGGATCGTGACTTAGCTCCATAACCCGCCAGATGGTGTTGCTGAGGCTTCTGCGGAGTCAGGATGTGGGGAGAGGTGGGGAAGGCAGGGTCAACAGAGAGAGGCAGTAGCACCAGTTTCACAAAGTCAGCCAACCAATAACACGTGCTGATATGCATCACGCACACACCAACGCGTGTTCTAAGTGCTGTACGTGCATCAGTTGCTAATCTGCACGACAGCCTATAAGGTAGCTCCTATGACTGCGCCCATTTTACAGATGAAGAAACTGAGGCTGGCTGGGCACAGTGGCTCACACCTGTAATCCCAGCACTTTGGGAGGCTGAGGCAAGCGGATCACTTGAGTTCAGGAGTTCGAGACCAGCCTGGCCAACATGGCGAAACAGTATCTCTACTAAAAATACAAAATTAGCCAGGCACGATGGCACGTGCCTATAATTTCAGTTACTTGGGAGACTGAGGCAGAAGAACTGCTTGAACCTGGGAGTCAGAGGTAGCAGTGAGCCGAGATCAGGCCACCGCACTCCAGCATAGGCAATAGAGTGAGATTCTATCTCAAAAAAAAAAAAGAAAGAAAGAAAAAGAAAAAAGAAACTGAAGCAGAGGGAGATTGAGAGAATCACTTATCTAATATCACACAGTTAGTGGTAGAGCCAGGATTCCAATCAAGA
This sequence comes from Alouatta palliata, assembly GCA_004027835.1. Lineage (NCBI taxonomy): Eukaryota > Metazoa > Chordata > Mammalia > Primates > Atelidae > Alouatta > Alouatta palliata. The sequence goes on from PVKV010023768.1 coordinate 23,503, forward strand.
TAGCTTGGCACAGAGCCTTTGGTCTGGCTACTCCTCTGTAGTACATCTTAGCAGAGTAGGCAGGTCCTAGTAAAATTCATTCCTTCTTAGGGAAGTCCCACACGTCCTCCAGAGACCCCACACATCGCAGGAGAACCCAGCAACCTTGCAGACATGCCCAGCGAAGTGGACTCCAATCTGGCTGGTTCAAAGTTTGACTCTGGTTCTGAGACTCAGATTCCACAAGTAGCGAAGCTTTTTGACAGGTGCACAGTTAATTTTCTTTATAGCTCGGTGCTTTCAACTTGCTAGGTGGGCAGAGGAGAATCAGTCCTGGTCCCCCAACAAATTCAGCTGATGGGAAATGATGTTTACTGTTAGGCAAGGGCAAGAGTTCATACACCTTTGCTGGCTAGATTCAAGGAATTCAGCTAGCAGAAAAAAATGCCAACAGATCTTGTGTGAAGCTTCTCCCCTCGCTATCCAGGCTGGCGGCAGAGCCTTGGCAAGCACTTCCTTGGATTCTCCTGAGGCCTCTGCCAGTTCAACTGACGGGGCAGCAGATGGCACACACTTCTCTGCTGATGATATTTTGATTTATTTATCTCTTACAGATGGTACCATGCCTTGATTTCTGGCAGAAGCCCAAAATGCAGGTCAACTTTCTGGGGATAATCGTTTCTACAAGTGGATGAAATACGGAAGACTGAAGCCCCGCCTGGCATCATGAATGCAACGCCATGGCCTCCAGAGATATGTTGCCTGGGCATTGGGGCATCTTGGATAAATCAAGAGAAGAATTTTGTTCTCAAGAATGTTAAAGCTGAAGAAGCCAAATGCTTATCTAACATTAGAATTATAGTGATTAAATGTAGGAGATTTAAATTCACGGAGTCCTGAGTTCAAGTCCCAGCTCTGCCACGTACCAGCTCTGTGACCCAGGGGTCAGACTCTCTAGGTCTTAGTTTCCACACCTGTAAAATGGGTATAATTGTCACCTCTACCACATAAGGTGGTATCCACCAAAAGAACTGATACTGCTTTGGTAGTGTGGAGTTATGGCTAAGAAGTAGCTGCCCTGGCTCCTGCCTGTAATCCCAGCACTTTGGGAGGCTGAGGAGGGAGGATCACTTGAGGCCAGGAATTTGAGACAGTCTGGGCAACATGGCAAGGCCTTTTCTCTACAAAAAATTCAAAATGGGCCGGGTGCAGTGGCTCACGCCTGTAATCCCAGCACTTTGGGAGGCTGAGGCAGGCAGATTATGAGGTCCAAAGATCGAGATCACCCTGGCCAACATGGCGAAACCCCGTCTCTATTAAAAAAAAAATACAAAAATTAGCTGGGCGTGGTAATTCATGCCTGTAGTCCCAGCTGCTTGGGAGGCTGAGGCAGGAGAATTGCTTGAAGCTGAGAGGCAGAGGTTGCAGTGAGCCAAGATCATGCCACTGCACTCCAGCCTGGTGACAGAATGAGATTGTCTCAAAAAAAAAAAAAAAATTAAAAATGAGCTGATGTGGTTACACACACCTATAGCCCTAGCAACTCAAAAGTCTGTGGTGGGAGGATTGCTTGAGCCCAGGAGTTCAAGGCCGCAGTGAGCTATGATTGTGCCATTGCACTCAGCCCAGTCAGGTACAAGGTTTCCCAGAATCCCTTGCATCCCAGTGGGATCATGTAACCTGTGGGTCACGTGACTAATTCCCACCAATAGGATGTGTCTGTGCATGAAGTGGGGCACTTCCTGGGGTGGGCTCTTATGAAATGGGTGTATCTTCTCTTTCTTCCTCCACCTAGTTGCAAAGGGCTCTAAGACCCCGTGAAATGGTAGAGCTACAGTTTGGAAGTTGCTAGTCCCCTGAATTAGTCCATTTTGTGTTGCTATAAAGGAATACCTGAAATTGGGTAATTTATAAAGAATGAGGTTTATTTGGCTCATGGCTCTGCAGGCTGTACAAGCATGGTATCAGCATCTGCTCTGCTTCTGGTGAGCCCTCAGAAAGCTTTTATTCATGTTGGAAGGTGAAGTGGGAGTAGGCGTATCATATGGTGAGAGTGGGAGCAAGAGAGGGGAGAGGGAGGAGGTCCCAGTTTCTTTAACAACCAAATCTTGCATGAACTCATTGCTGTGGGCAGGGGACCAAGTCATTCATAAGGGATTCACTCCCATGACCCAAACACCTCCTACCAGCCCCCACCTCCAACATGGGGACCACATTTCAACATGAGATTTGGAGGGGACAAATTACAAAACCATCTCATCTCAAAACCCTATGTAGAGTAGAACTGCCATCCTCCAGGACCACCTGTACTGACATGTTACATGAGCAGGAAATAAACTTATATTACCAGCTGGACACAGTGGTTCATACCTGTAATCCCAGCACCTTGAGAGGACGAGGTGGGAGGATCACTTGAGTACAGGAGTTTGAGACCAGCCTGGACAACATGGTGAAACCCTGTTTCTACTGAAAATACAAAAGTTAGCTGGGCATGGTGGTGCATGCCTGTAGTCCCAGCTACTCAGGAGGCTAAGGCAGGAGGATCACTTGAGCCCTGGAGTTTGAAGCTGCAGTGAGCTGTGATTATGCCACTGCATTCCAGCCTGGGGGACAGAGCAAGACCCTGTCTCAAAAAAATAAAAGGAAAATAATAAAAGAAAATATACTTCTTCTGTTACTCCATTGACATTTCAGGGCTCACTTGTTACAGCAGCTAGTGCTGCCCTTTTCATAGGGTAGCTGGAGATAAATGAGGTAATACATGTGAAGCATGTGGTGCAGAACAAGGACTCAGTTTCAGGGAAGCTTGATAAATAAAAGAATTGTGATTTTTTTAATGTCATCCCATATGTTTGGTTTGGTTTAAAGCAAGGCAAATAATTTTCCCCATACCTCAGTCTTAAAAAAAAAAAAAAAAAAACGGAGTCTCACTCTGTCACCCAGGCTGGAGTACAGTGGTGTGATCTTGGCTCACTACTACCTCCATTTCCCGGGTGCAAGCAATTCTCCTGCCTCAGCCCCCTGAGTAGCTGGGATTACAGGCGCATGCCACCATGCCCAGCTAATTTTTGTATTTTTAGTAGAGACGGGGTTTCATCACATTGGTCAGGCTAGTCTTGAACTCCTGATGTTGTGATCCACCCACCTTGGACTCCCAAAGTGCTGGGATTACAGCTGTGAGCCACCACTCCCAGCCTGTCTGCCCTTTCTCTAAATATAGAGAAGGTCTATATGAGGTCTCACTATGTTACCCAGGCTGGTCTTAAACTCCTAGGCTCAAGCGATCCTCCCTCTTCAGTTCTCCTATCTCTTTCTCCAAGAGCATTCTTTGAAAGAGAAATCAAAATGGGGGGGCAGGGATATTGGGGAGTTTTTTGGAGGCATACTATGGCTGACACGGTGAGACTGTGGCCCACAATTATCTGCATCTCAGCTTGCAAGAAAACAGCCTGTTGCAGGGCAAGAGTGATGCCATCTTGAAGTAATATTGCCACGATGACCAACGTTTCACTCCAGCAGCAAGATCTTTAAACAACATCTGTGGCATAAATAACCCTTCACAGAGAAACAATGCCCGTAGCATAGATAACCCTCATCAAGATGCTTACCAGCATCCTCAGTGGTCATGAGTTTTGCAAGAAAGTCTGAGGCGTGACCAGCTACTCATGTTTTATCCTAAATGTTTGCTAAAGAAATAATAGTTTTTGGAGGTCAGTGCAGAAATCCACTGTTGCATGGCCTCAAGACACCACTTCTGTTCGTAAGTCCCTATGAATGTTTCTCTGAGAAACATTTGTCAGCCTTTCTATGGCCATATAGCCTGTAGAAGCATGAGCCAAATAAACCTTTCTTTGTGAATTACCCAGCTCCCCAATGAAGCCTCCATGGGGAACATCCCAGGGTACCCAGCCACTTCTATGTGAAGCAGTGCGGTCACCTTTTGGACACTTTTGGACCATGACGTGAGTATGAGGATGCCCCAAAAATGCCAGGATCAGCACTTCTGTGGGCTGCCCATTGGATGATGGAAGTCCAGCTAGCAACAGAAGCAAAAGTAAAATAGCTTGAGGCGGAATTATAATTGGAAACAAGTTTTTTTTTTGTTTGTTTGTTTTTTTTAGAGCTCTACAATCAGAAGTCAGCTTAATTAAAAGCTAATATTAAGGCCATAATTTTTTTCAAGATGGGGAAGGCCTTTATCCTATTTCTGGCTTTTTTTTTTTTTCAGTTAACTGAAACATCTTTTTAAAAATTATGTTTGATCCCTCTGTTTGGTGTCTTTCTTGTTGGTATAATTTTGATTTTTTTCCTTTTTTTTCTTTTTTTGAGACAGCATCTCGCTCTGTCACTTAGGCTTGAGTGCAGTGGCACAATCATGGCTCACTGCAGCCTTGACCTCCCAGGATCAAAGTATCCTCCTGCCTTGGTCACTGGAGTAGCTGGGACTACAGGCATATGCCACCACGCTCAGCTAATTTTTGTATTTTTTGTAGAGATGGGATTTTTCCATGTTGGGCAAGATGGTCTCAAACTCCTGGCCTCAAGCAATCTTCCCACCCCAGCCTCCCTAAATACTGGAATTACAGGCATGAGCCCCTGTGCCTGGGTCTTGTTAGTGTGATTTTTGCTCTTGCTCTCCCATTTCCTTCCACTTCTGCTCCTCCTTCCTTTTGTCATCTTTGATGTTACATGAATGAATCTAGAGGAGACTTCCTGAGACCCTGACGGAGTCTGGATGTTTGTCCCCTCCAAATCTCATGTTGAAATGTGACCTCCACTGTTGAAGGTGGGGACTGATTGCAGGTGTCTGGGTCATGGGGCTAGATTCCTCATGAATGGCTTGGTGCCATTCTCATGGTAATGAGGGAATTCTTGCCGTTAGTTCACTCAAGAACTGGTTGTTTAAAATGAGGCTGTACCTCCTCCCCTTTTTCTCTTTTTTTTTTTTTTTTTTTTTTGAGACAGAGTTTCGCTCTTGTTGCCCAGGCTGGAGTGCAATGGCGCGATCTCGGCTCACCGCAACCTCCGCCTCCTGGGTTCAAGCAATTCTCCGGCCTCAGCCTCCCGAGTAGCTGGGACTACAGGCACGTGCCACCATGCCCAGCTAATTTCTGTATTTTTAGTAGAAACGGGGTTTCACCATGTTGACCAGGATGGTCTCGATCTCTTGACCTCGTGATCCACCCGCCTCGGCCTCCCACAGTGCTGGGATTACAGGCGTGAGCCACCGCGCCCGGCTCCTCCCCTGTTTCTCTTGCTCCCTGTCTTACCATGGGCGACGCTGGCTTCCCCTTCACCATCCGCCATGATTGGAAGCTTCCCGTGTTCTCACCAGAAGCAGAAGCTAACACAATGCTTTCCGTATAGCCTGCAGAAGCATGAGCCAAATAAATCTTTTTTCTTTGTAAATTACCCAGTCTTGGCTGGGCACGGTGGCTCACACCTATAATCCTAGCACTTTGGGAGGCTGAGGCAGGTAAATCTCTTGAGTCCAGGAGCTCAAGACTAGCCCGGAAAACATGGTGAAACCCCATCTCTACTGAAAATACAAAAATTAGCTGGACGTGGTAGTGCGTGCATGTAATCCCAGTTACTTGGGAGGCTGAGACAAGAGAATAAGAGTCACTTGAACTCCGAAGGTGAAGGTTGCAGTGAGCTGAGATTGCACCACTGCACTCCAGACTGGGCGACAGAGTGAGACTGTCTCAAAAAAAGAAAGAAAGAGGCCGGGTGCGGTGGCTCACGCCTATAATCCCAGCACTTTGGGAGGCCGAGATGGGTGGATCACAAGGTCAAGAGATCAAGACCATCCTGGTCAACAAGATGAAACCCTGTCTCTACTGAAAATACAAAAATTAGCTGGGCATAGTGGCGCGCGCCTGTAGTCTGAGCTACTCAAGAGAATTGCTTGGACCCAGGAGGCGGAGGTTGCGGTGAGCCAAGATCATGCCACTGCACTCCAGCCTGAGTAACAAGAGCAAAACTCCATCTCAAAAAAAAAAGAAAGGAAGAAAGAAGGAAGGAGGGAGGGAGGGAGGGAGGGAGGGAGGGAGGGAAGGAAGGAAGGAAGGAAGGAAGGAAGGAAGGAAGGAAGGAAGGAAGGAAGGAAGGAAGGAAGGAAGGAAGGAAGGAAGGAAGGAAGGAAGGAAAGAAAAAGTGTGATTTGGATACCTAGAGGCTGGAAACACTTGAGATCGAGGGATAAGACTCCCATGGGGAATGGGCTGATCACAAAGTGAGTTACTGGCGTGGGGTTGCCCACCAGCCTTGGGGGGATGTCCTTGCAGTGGGGTACACTGTCCTTTGCACTGTTCGTGGTGCTTCTTTCTTTGGGGGGACCAAGGATCCAGTATAAAAATGGGACCTTGATTTGGGGAGACCTAAGTGTGCTACCTTCCAGCTGCAACTGCTTTTCACATTTGTAAGTTTAAGACCCTGGAAGCTGCAGCTCCTTCTCTGGTCCTATTTGCTAATGGGCTCCACCCTGAGTTCAGTGGTCCAGTTGGAAGATGGAGACTAACTTAGAAGCTAACCATCTACATGAAATTGGTCTCAGGCTGTGTGCAGTGGCTCACGCCTGTTATCCCAACACTTTGGGAAGCCGAGGTGGGTGGATCACCTGAGGTCAGGAGTTCAAGACCATCCTGGTCAACAAGAGGAAACCCTGTCTCTACTGAAAATACAAAAATTAGCTCGGCATAGTGGCACGTGCCTGTAGTCCGAGCTACTCGGGAGGCTGAGGCACGAGAATCTCTTGAACCCAGGAGGTGGAGGTTGCAGCGACAGGAGATTGTGCCACTGCACTCCAGCCTGGGCAACATAAGTGAAACAATGTCTCCAAAAAATTAATTAATTAATTAATTAATTGAATCGATATCCTTGTAAAGTTCTGTGGTGAATTCCTATGGTTGTGTGTTACTTTGGCATCCATTTTAAATCTTTTTCAACACATTAAATGAAACTTCTTTAAAAATAAAGTTTAAATTCACACTCCACGCTTTGAGATGTAATATTACTGCCTTGTTGTTTCTAAAACTCAGTAAGGACTTTGGCCATGTGAGACAGATAAACTTTAATTTGTTCCATTTATAAAGTTTGAATCCAACTGTCTTTTTTATTTTATTTTATTTTATTTTTTGAGATCAAGTCTTGCTCTGTCACCCAGGCTGGAGTGCAATGGCGTGATACCAGTTCACTGCAACTTCTGCCTCCCAGGTTCAAGCAATTCTCCTGTCTCAGCCTCTTAAGTAGCTGGAATTACAGGCACCTGCTACCACACCTGACTAATTTTTGTATTTTTAGTAGAGATGGGGTTTTACTGTACTGGCCAGGCTGGTCTTGAACTCCTGACCTCAAGTGATTCTCCCACCTCGGCCTCCCAAACTGCTGGGATTACAGACATAAACCACCATGCCCAGCCCCAACTGTCCTTTCAAACTAGGGAGTTGTGGCCGGTAACATGGCTAATGTCTGTAATCCCAACACTTTGGAAGGCCAAGGCGGGAGGATAGCCTGAGCCTAGGAGTTCAAACCTAGCCTGGGCAACGGAGTGAGACCCCATCTCCATATTTTTAAAAATAAAATAGAAGTAAATTAGTGAGTTTTACCTGTTTCATGGCTAAAATTTGTATATCAAAGCTGTGAAATCTTTGCCTGTCTGTATTTTATGTATACGTATAATAGGCCTGCTTGTATATTGTCTACACGGTACCAAATGGACTTAGAAGTAAGTGAGTGCTCATAAGTTACTGAGTCCAAATATTTTTCAAGTTCACATGACTTTAGCAATCCTTCATAAATAAAATTAGTGGCCACGCATGGTGGCTCACCCCTGTAATCCCAGCACTTTGAGAGACCAAGGCAGGTGGATCACCTGAGGTCAGGGGTTCAAGACCAGCCTGGCCAACATGGTAAAACCCTGTCTCTACTAAAAATACAAAAATTAGCCGGGCGTGGTGGCAGGTGCCAGTAATCCCAGCTACTCGGGAGGCTGAGGCAGGAGAATCACTTGAACCCAGGAGGCAGAGGTGGCAGTGAGCCTAGATTGCACCAGTGCACTCCAGCCTGGGCAACAAGCATGAACTCCATGTAAAAAAAAAAAAAAAAAGTTTGTAAAATAAAATAGAAATGTCTTCAGAATTATCAGTATTAAAAATAATGCAGATATTTTTGCCTGGGTCTATGGTCAGATGGGTTTAGGCTATCTCTGCTGGATGTTTTAAGGTTATAAAAATGTTGCTCCTGTCTGTGAATTTATGTCTTAGAGCTGTTCGATTCTAGACTCTAACTAAACAGCCATGGTGTGGCCTCAGGACAAGGGTGGAGGTCTCCCTGCCCCTGCTGTGTCCTCTGGCTGTGCCGGGAAGGGTCAGACATTATCTTCACAGCTCTGTCCTCTGCCCTGAGCTTAATAGTTGGTGTGTAAATTCTGGACACAGACAAGCCCTCCCTTTCATAGCCGTCCCTGGGTGCCATGTGGGTACTGGGGACCCAGAGTAATGGGGAAAGACATTAGGAAGCATACCTGTGTCATAGTTTCAAATTCCTTTCAGTAATTTTAGACCTTAAAGTCATGTCACGTTAAATGAAGTAACAGATCATCGGAAAATGTCTGAGTCATTTCTAGGTAAAATACTGGAACGTTAACTTTTAAACACAAGTTTAAGTTTATATACTTTGGCATCTTATTTTAGATGGTATAGAAAAGCTAAATATAGATATCTCTGTTAAGAAACAAAAAAATTAAGGAAGCATCTTTCTGAAAAATTATGAAATGGTTTTCATCCATAAGTACAGATGTAAGAGTTCAAAATTACTTACTTCCTGGGTTTTTCACTGGAAATTAAGGTTACTAAGAGTTAAAATTATAGTTAATATATGTAATTTACTAGCTATAAGAGAAACAATTCTATATACAGAGTATATAAAGAAAGCAAAATGTATTTTAGGCAAAGAAATGTTATTAAAAAGACATGAAGATGTGGTTTTTGCTGAAGGAAAAGTAATTTTTTCTAGTTTAGAGGTTATTTAAAGGTTGTTCAAAATGAAGGAGAAATGGTACAGATAAAACTAAATGAATCTAAAAGTTGAGGTAAGAAAAAAGTAGAAAAAAATCTTTTAAGCCGTTATAAAGGATTTGTGGGAATCTTATCTGTGTGGTCCAAAGCTGACTGAAATTGGATGGATTTGTTTATAAGGTTTTATTAAAATTAGCCTTTGCATTGATAATACGCTAATATAAAAGTAAATTTCCATTTTCTTTTTTAAACAAGAATTTATGTCATATTAATAAGGGATAAA